>JAIPRL010000707.1:0-117850 GCA_025469235.1 Pemphigus obesinymphae
TTTATTAAATAGAGGGGGGTTGTCGGACATATGCTGACGTAATTAAGTAGAGGGGGGGGTCTGACATTTTCTGAAATTTGCTGACAAGGGGGAGGGGATCTAAAAAAGACAAAAATGTGCTGACGTAATACTTGAACGCTCCCTAAGTATAACATGTTTTTAGAAAAATTGTTTTTACAATTGACCAGGGCCCTACTTCCAAAATCGGGACAAAAAGCGTCCCGTATAGAGTTTTTCGGGACAACGGGACGCAATCCTCAAAATGAGACAGTCCCGCAAAAAAACGGGACGTATGGTCACGGTCAGTGGTATAATGCAACAAAACGGTTTTTCGACCAGCTTAGTTGAGTTAAACGATTTGAATCGCCTAAAAAAACAATTGAAGTTGAAATATTTAATATAACTTCATCATTCTAACATCTCCGTCAGAACAGTTTTTGTGAAGTTCCTTAAACCTTACACGGCCGCCGTAAAATAATAGCCATTAACGACATACACACTGCAATAATTACGTTATCGATAAACTCGATACGTGCGAAAGCCGATCGGAGCCAAAACGCTGATGTACATAGTGCGCACAGAAACACTTCTACATACAGGGCGTTGCAGTTATTCCTACACATCGAGTACCAAATTATACTGCACTGTGTTAATTGTTTTGTCCCTTTAACACCGTGTAGACGCTCCTCGTTTCCCCGTTGGACTTCGAATGATCTCAAGTGTTTAATTTTCAAGAAAAAACAACTGCTTTTAAAACAACTGGATTGGCTTGTGATTGTAATAAATTCTCTTCGCTTAGAGCTAGATGTAAGCGCATATCCAAGCTTGATTATCAGGCTCGTGTCAGTACTACTGAGAGATTGCTATCTCAGTCTCCGCGGTACTTTTGGAAATATATCCGTGGCCTCAAACAGCACTCCTCTATTCCTGGTTTATTCACTATGGAGATTCTTCATCTTCCAATAATTTTGAGCCTTCTTCTCTTTTCTCTGATTATTTTTCCTCTGTTTTCAAACCTTATATTCCAACCAGTCCTCCTGACAATCCATTTAGGCTGCCCTTCTCTTTACCTTCCAATTGTTTCGTTTCCCCTGATGAAGTTTTTGCTGTCCTTAATAAACTTAATCGTGTTTCTTCCATTAGTCCTGATGGAAATTCTGGTGAGTTTTTCTGTCCGTGCCGTTTTCGCTCTAGTCTTTCCTTTATTTATTTTGTTTATGCAGTGTATGGATGAATGTGTCTTTCCCTCAGTTTGGAAAACCAGTTCTGTTCCTCCTGTTTTTAAGTCCGGCAACCCGACCCTTGTTTACAATTACCGTCCTATTTCCATTTCTCCTCCTAGTTGCAAAACTATTTGAATCGACTGTATATAACTCCGTTGGATCTAACCTTAATCACATTCTTATCCCTCAGCAATATATTATTCGTCCTGGGAAATCAACCATTTCTTGTAATGTATCTTTTTCCTTCTTTATTTTAATTGTTTTAATAAGGGTCAGCAAGTGTATGTTATTCTTACAGACTTCTCTAAAGCCTTTGACACTATAGATCATAATTTACTTGTTGGAACTTCATCTTATTGAAGTTGGTAATCCTCTGTTGTCATGGTTTCGGTCTTATCTTACTGAACGAAAGCAGTTTGTTAAATTAAACGGCGTTTCATCTAACTTAATTGATATTATTTCTGAGGTACCGCAGGGTAGTCGTTTAATCACAAATGAAAATTGTATGTTCTGCCGTGTCTCTGGGCTCTGGGTCGCACTTTGGGTCCAGCGCCTTGGCTCCTCCTGAAAAGTTTTTTGGGTATTCCTAAGTTCGGAGACTTGTTAAACTAAAATCAATTCTGAGCAAATCGTGATAGTCTGCTCCTTAAGACTTCATTTAATTCAGTACCACCTGCCATAGTCGATGGTTCTTCAAGTGTTCTTTTGACATTCGAGAGAGGTGATTCTTCAAAAGACGTGATCCATTTAGGTTATTAAAAAGGTGTTAGTCGTGTGTTTTAAGGATAATAACGACCAGTGTTATTACTCTGTGTTACTTACGTATTTCTGACATTAGTGTGTGTTTATTATTTTATGTTGCCGTACACGTGAACTATATACAACAGTAATGTAACAAAAAACAAAAAATATATATTTTTCTGCTTATTATTTTTTAGATTCTGAGTATAGCGAGAGAGCTATATATTGGTTTACAATTATTTTATTATAGTTAGAGCTATTGTTTTTAAAAATTATGTTTATTTATTTTTTACGGAAACACGTTTTTTGTGTATACTCATTTTCCGATGGCAAAAATGTTAACAGTATGTTACTTTGAAGAGGTAATTTTTCGACTTTTTGTATTTCTGAAAACGACTTTTTGCATTATAGTTTGGTTCTAAGCAAATTTGTTTAATTTTATTATATATATATATAATGTGACGTTTATTCATTACGTTGTTATGAAATTTCAAATTGTTAATAGGAGGGGGGGGCGTATAGTTGACAAAATGTTACGGGTCTTCAAGAATGCAAATTTTTATCAAACTTTTGCATTCCCCTTCTATACTTTTTTTTCAATTCCAGAACTATGTGTAGCATACAGGGCCGTCCTAAGGGGGGGGGCATGGGGGGTATCGCACCCCTTTCCACCACGGAAAGCATTCGGCGAAATTAATTTTTTTTGCTTATTTTTTATATTTCCAAGAGAAGTATTATACAATTTTTTTTTTACATTTTAACCCCCCCCCCAAAAAAAAAAAAATATTTTTTCGGCCCGGCCCTGGTAGCGTAGTGCACACCAGAGTACGGATAGGCTACTACTATATATATATATATATATATATAGAGAGAGAGAGATTAATTTATTAACGCGGTAAATATAGCCGTATGCGGTAGGAAGACTGAGAGAAATATATGTTATGATGGGCGTTTTTCCGCCACGAGAACGTTTTCCGGACGATTATTCTCCGTAAACGGTTACACGGACGATGCGAAAAATCATTATACAATATAGTATGCGCAACGACGTGAAAGCCACATCGTAACATGCATAAAATATCTCTTATTTTACTCTCTCGGCGCGGCACCGTACGCGTATAATCGGTCTGGCGAGAAAACGCATTTTTTTTATATTTTTTAAATATAATATTATGATATTTCGCGTCCCGTCCGGCACACGTGCATATAATAACGTGCACATTATTTATTACGATATTGTTTGAAAACAAAAACGCGTTCATTAAAACACGTCCGTTACGATGCGTCGGCGATGATGTACCCTGTACAACAAAACGTATACGGTGTGTACGACGACGATATTACGTTATTTCGAAAACGGTACAGAACGAATAGATGCGGACGCGAGTAAATTTTCGTCGCGCACATACGTCGTAATATTTTTCGAAACCCGGAGAAAAATGTATCGTATAAACAGAGACGGACGCAGCCATATAGTTAGTTACGGTTGTTAATAAAGCTCGTGTTTTTATTATTATTTTTTTTTTTAAATCTTTTTAAATCGCCTATTCATAGGCGCACATCGGGGGGGGGTGCTAAGGGGTGTTTAGCACCTCCAGGGTTGAAATTAGCACTCCCAGTTTCCCTTATTTCAGTATCACACCAATCATTTGTAAATTATTGGAGTTTAGGTACTGGTTCGGATAAAATGTTTCCCCCTCCCCCCCCCCATCATTACGATAAAAACAGTTTTGTGTAAGTGCACGTTTCAGTTTTCGTAATTCGTACTTGTACAAACGTTAAACAGCAATCACATTGAAAATCATATTATCTTACTTTATGTTCTTATCATAAACTGTTGGCTACGAAATTATGTTTACTGAAAAAAAACTGATATTTTTACTTGTAAAATTTCGTTGAACACCTAATATTTTTGACTTTATAGTAGATATTAATTTTTCTATATAGGTAAGTATAATTAATTGAATACGTTTTGTTTTATTGTATTTGTATAAGAATTTAAAATTGTTGTAATGTGGTTTATTGTAGTACCGTATATAGGGGGGGGGGGCGTGGAGGGACAAGGGCCCACATAAATTATTCTAGCACCCCCTAAATTTACACCCAATGTGTGCCCATGCGACTACTTGTTTATTTCTACCATTATTACGTCTCACAAACCATACAGTGTATATTTTCACTGTATTAATACTAGCGTTTTTACAATATTCGTTTTTATAATCATTCTGCAGCTATAAGTATTACTATAATATACATTCACAATATTGATGGAATTATTCGGACGAGTCGTTATAATATAATATTATATAGAATATTTTCGTCGAAATTATCTAACGCTAAATTCATTTTTTATACGAATTTAATATATAATATTATATTCGATATATGTGCGGGACGTGATACACATACGAAATCTTAACGTGGCGCATAATAGGAGAATGAATACGAATTTTACATTTTGAATAAATTTTTTTATTAACATTTAAACTCTGCAGAGCGGAGAGAATCGGTGTTTTACGAATTACAGTTATTATTTAATTTATTTTTGTTTTTTCTGTGAACGACTTTTCGGTTGGATCCAATCCGATACACGTAAATCCATTTTTCGGCAGCGAATATGATTTTTCCATTTTTTTTCGAACTAAAGTCAATATTATTTCTCCAAATTTTAACTGCAAACTTAATGACTTTAAGAGGACGCTACGCACTCGTTTTCCCAAAAATCTTGTAGAATTATAAAAATATTTAAATACAATATTTATCAGTAATTTACAGTTGATCCCGTGTTTCTATCACTTTTTATTGTTGTGTAATCGCGATATTTATTTTTAAAAAAACTGATTTACACAATAGTGTTAAAATGGGTTTTTTAAGTAATTTAAGAATACAAACACCTATTATAAAATCAATAAAGGACAATATTTTAGAGTATAATTTTTCGGTTTTTAATTTATACATTTTAAGGTGAATTTTTTTTTACTGCTTTAAACATTAATAACTTTTTTTCAAAAATCTCGAAAGAGTTTCACTCCAAAATATTGTTCTCTATATGGATTTAATATAACGTTTTTTAACTCTAAAATCACATTAATAATCCGTTTTGACAGTTTTTCGTAAAAATATTGTATTTATCGCTAAGTATAGTAGCTTCTTGAGTTATTATTATTAGTCTTTTAACTGAATGCTATTTTACTGGGGAAACAGAAACCGAAAAATCTAACACACTCGTAATGTCCATACATCCGTCTGTCCTTACGATTCTTTACCGTGGTTACCAATATCAATATTTATAATTTTTTTTATTCAAATTGTTTATGGAATTATACGAGTAGAAAGAGGGGCTTAGTGCCGGATCTAGAGAATTTGTCACCCGGGGCAAAAATAATTATAGCGCACCTTTTTAAATCTTAATAAGCAGCAAAAAAAAGAAAAAGAAAAATAGGTCATTCGTCAATTTCTATTAAAAATATTTTTACATTTTGCGCCCCATCATAATAGCGCCCCCCCCCCCTAGGTCCGGCACTGGTACAACCTATATACGGTGATTTTTGGAACGTACTTCTTACCCCTGTAAATGTATTATACACAGTGTACATTGCACACGATGTTTAATTTTTATTTAATTTTTACAAACTTTATACTCCGACGTAGAATATTCTTTTAAAAACTTCGATATTGGATGTTGACGCGTCGACGGTTGAAGGACAATATAGGAGCCAAATGACATTATTTTTCAAGGTTTTCAGAAGAACTAAAAACTGTTTTTGTACTATTTTTATTTTTGAATATCTGTAACTTATTTGTATCCAATTTTCAGTCTTCATTGAAAGAAATTCTTTTTTAAATATTTATATTTTTATAGTCATATAAATAATATAATATGTTTTTATTTTATATTTTGAGTTTGATAAAGTGTTTATAACACCGATATCGTTACATTCCAATGACATAATGAATTGTCATATACCTATATATACCTATGTAACCTAGGTTCACTAATAACTTAAAATTCAATTTTGTTGTTCAAGAAAATCATTGAGATAAAATACATTATTAAATAGATACGCTAAAACATGAAAATTTATCATTAAAAATTGTGTATTATATTTTTAAAAAATCACCTGGTACCTATAATAATATGTAATCAAGGGTGGATACAAAAGAAGAGGCAATGGGAGAAATTACCCCTTTTCATCCACAAAAAATTAGAGTAAAACGGTGTTTTAAATAGGTGATGACATTTTTGTATTTACTTATAAATCCCCCCCCCCCATACAGGATTTCTGTATCCTCCCTCTTGTATGTAATGTAGAATAAATATACTTATAAAAATAATTTTGGATATTATTATATTTTGAAACGTTTTTTTAAGAAGAATTTTTGAAGGTCAACTTTAAATACAAAAAAGTCAAAAATCAACTGAGAATATCCCCTACAACTCTTAAAACAAACATCCCGAAGTTATATTAGATATGCATAGTTTATTAATGAAGTTTGGTATAGTTACATAATTAAAAAAATATAAAAAAAAGGCAAAACTCTTTGTGCGTGCAATAATAGTAGATACTATAAACGTTATTCGATGTTAAATTGTATGTACATATTATTTTAAATTAGGTATACAATACGAGAAATTTGATTTATCAATTGGATAATATAGATTGGGTTAAAATTTAATTATAAAATCCTTATTCTTATATATGATATCCAAAAACTCATCTCCGTCAATATGTTTACATGGGTAGTTTATATGACTGCACTTTCGTACACTAAAGTTTCCATGTTGATGTTTTGAATACTATTATTATGGAAAAAAAAAAACACTGCTGTGAAGTGAAATGTCGGTTCACCCTGTACATCATATTATACACCTACTACGATATAACGTGTCGTACGAATGTTTTTTAACCGATGCATGAAAAATACTCTAAAATATACGACCGACGTATTCGTATACATACATGCGTAATTTAGACCTCAGTATGCAGCTTCTTTTTTTTAGGATAAACTATATAGAATTTCGTAAAAAAAATTTTATAAAAAAATACACATCGAACGAATCGCAAAAGGTCATATCTTGAAAAGACACCACCATGGGCACCACTCATAGGGTAAATTTCAGGGGGGAGTTACAAAATGCATTTTTTTTTGTTTTTTTTTACCGGTTTTAGCCCTCACCGTCGAGTAATTCTCCGGGGGGGGGAATATGTCCCTCCCCTGACCATCCAATGGCCGTCCATGCAGGACAACACCACCAATACGTCATAATTGCGTATTATATCATATCATAATATTTAAGTATCAACGGCGATTGGTAAAAATCAATAATACATTATATTTACATATATTTCCATTGCATAACTTACTGTAAACACGGCCCCACCCATTGCACCACAGGATATATAACGCGTGTATATACGGTACGTTCATAATATAAAATCAGCAATATACCGCAGAGTATATTATGATAATAATATAACAACAAGTGTTTGGTATATTTTGAGTTTATTATTTTATTTTTTTTTTTATTTACAACTAAAAAATATCGTAAATTTACTATAGCGTTTTTTTTTTTTTTTTTTTTTTACCATTGTTATCATTAATATTAAATTATTACAATAAAAAAAAATTAGGAACTGGTAGATTTCTCTGTTTTTCTTGTAAAACTTTTTTTTTTTTTACATCAGTTATCAATGTATAATAATATGCATATATTATATTATATTATATATACTGCAAAAAAAGGATATTTATTTTATTTTAGCATTTCTAAAATTCATTATACACATATAAATAAATATACAACTACACGCGGCATATGGAGGGATTGGATTAGGCACGGGGATATTAAGCTAAATTTGATAACAACAATCAATTGGTAAGGTGTGCTCGAAGAAACAATAATACAAATCTACTTATTTTTCAACAGAGAATAACAGCAATAATTTACATTTAAAATAATAATAAATAAATAACTATATAATAATATAAAATATAAAAACGCATAATTTCATCAAATTTACCACTTTACACAATTTTTCTTTTATATAAGTCGAAGACATCTTGTTTTTTTTTTTTTTTTTTTTAATTTGTAAATATTCACAATTATTCCTCGTTTTCATATACAATCGGTTTTCGGTTTTTTATTTATTTCCGTACATTTCGTTGGTAACCCATTACTATTAATAATGTAATAATATAAGAGGAGAGTATTTATGGGAGGAAAAAACAAAAAAAAAGTTTAAAACAAAATGTATACTACCTACTTATATATTTATATATATTATTATGGAGATGCACACATTTATATATATAGAGAGAGAGAGAGATTTTCCAAAATAATATATATATTATATATATATATGTATATATATAGGGGAGTAAAAAAAGTTCGTACCCGTAGACTCGTTTTTCATTTATCGTTACATTTTTAAAAAAAAAAAATTCAAAAATCACTTGGTATATATGTGTATATATTATATAATATATTACGCGTTTATGAATATTATAATTTATCATGTCGGCTCGGACGATTTTCTTTCGTTACTATATAATTTAAGTTACATACGAAGTTTGAAGTTTAAAATGTCACGAAAGTTACGACGGGGGCAAAGTATACATAATATATGCACACACACACACATGCACACACACACACACACACACACACACATATATTATATATAGGTACACATATAAAATAATATATATATATATAAAAAAAAAAAAAAAAACACTATATAAAATGATGGATTTCGCGTGTTTTTTCGATTTTTTTTTTTTTCCTCTGTCACGTCTTTGCTTTAACAACAAAACTACATATATATGTATACGATAGTATATAACAAGAGCGGGTACCTATATGCAGTGTACAAGACTGCCAGAGGGAGACGTACACGTTCCGCGCCGGAATCGAACTGATATATAATATATATGCGCACGATGCGGTGACGAAAAAAATGTATATAATCAAAAACAATTCTCAGTAGTAAAAATAATAACAATACGAAATCCGGTAAACGTTATCACACACCCGTATCGCGACAATAATAAAAATGAAAAATTGTATTGAAAAAAATTAAAAAAATTAAAAAGAAAAAAAAAACGATTTATTTATTTTAATTTTTTTTTTTAATTTTAATTTTTATTGTTTTCTCGGATTTTGTTTCGACTGTTAATTTTTTGATTTTTTTCGCGCGTTTCGAATATATATATATAAGTATATAATATTTATACTCGGCGGCCACAGACGGAGTACGATTATTATGGAAACGGGTGGCCTCGACGTCGCGGGGCACACGTGCACTGCGCACTACCGCGTGTGTGTGTATCTCGTCGCGTTTTCCGCGGCGGCGTGTTTGTGCGTGACGCGCGCACGTTTTATACGAGTTTGATCCGTCTCCCCGCGTAGAAGATCAATCGTCGTCGACCATCCGGTTTGTGGATCGAATGAACATTATTATATACGCGTGGTGTATTTGTAATATTGGAATTTTATGGTATACTATATCGCTACCTCATACGATCAACGGTTCTTGTCGCGAACTCTCGTCCTCCGAACGTCGGCCATCGCCGGCAGGACACGCCGATAATTGTTCCTGCGGAAAAGACAAAACGTTAGAAATCCGAAAACTATAATATAATATACGTATAAATAGTATTTATTCATTTTTTTTCGATTCCGTATTGTAGTCATTACTATATAATGTATATAGTCGAGTTTTTTCACACAAAAAAAAAAAAAAGAGGGGATGGGATAAAATCGAATTATTTCATCTATTTGGATACATTGCTTATTTTTTTTTCTTTTTGAAGACAAACGATTAAAATTTATCATAAATATGTTTTGGCTTTCTGTCTCACGAAAATTTCGTTATACAATTCAGTAGCTAGGAGGACGTAATACATATTATATGAGATGAGAATAAAATGAGATCATTAACGCAGCCTTTGAATGAAAATCGCTGGGAAACAGACGGCGTAAACGACCCAGAAACTGATAGATTGATGGAATAGAGGGATTTAAGAGTGTTGGGTGTACGGACAATTAGAAGGATAATACAGGATATAGCACAGGATAGTCGATATAGATATAGGCCAATAGAAGAAGAAGAAGAAGAAGCAGGAGTTTTCATAAAAACATTTAGCACCATACTTTTAAACACTTACGCTTATTGTAAATAATAAAAATAAACCTTTTTTTTTTTGTTTAGCCTTTTTTCTGGGTGTGCCTATATTTTCCGAAAGGTATTTTAGCATTTCTTTTCGCAATTACCATATAGGTATAATCCATCTTTATTTTTATATCTTATTAATATTAACTATACATTTAAAAAAAAAAAATTTTTTAAGGGACTTTTTGAACATTTTGCCGGAGACTAAATGTCTCGTAGCCTTTAAACTAATAATTTCCCCTGATTATTAAGAATTATCTATACAGACCTAATATCAAAGTTCTCTATATATAGATAAAACGCAAGATTTAATAACTTATTATCAAATAAAAAACCGTGATAAAAATGATTAAAGTAATGTTTTACAAATGAAATAATGACAATATAATAAAAAAATGTGACCGAGTGGCGACCCTGTTAAGTACGAATTATACTCGAATAGAAAAAACTACATTATACATTTGAATTATATTCAGTTATTTTAAAATTAAATTTAAAATGTATTTTTTCTTGATTTTATCATGGAAAACTTATAACTGTATACATAATACTTATTATACACTAATATTCTAGAGATCTAAATAAGAATACTGAAAATTGAACACAACAGAAATATCCACAATTAACTAACTGTTAGACTCGAATGCAATTCGAACATTATATAACCTTTATTGATCCGATTGCAATAATTCATTTTATAACTTGTTCCTCCAAAAAAATTCATTTTTCACCAAAACGAAAGAAGTGGAATATATACACACACAATATAGATGGAAATAATTACAGAAGAAAAAAATTTTATATTTATTTATTTTTCTTCGAAAAAAACCGGAATTTATAGTTCAGAGAACTGTCGTGGAGGAAACGATGTTATTTTTTTGGGGAAGAATAAGGCTATAATATGCGATCAGTATTACACTGTCGTCGTCGTGGTGAGTACCATTAGGTGCGTATATATATATAATAAACGCGGGTCAAAACGTTTTTTTTTTTTTTTAACTCGGTCATTAACATATTGTTGTAACCTCTCACATCTCAATTACAATGATTTCGCCCACGACTTGTACTTAAATTACCGCGTGCGGTAGAGGATAATATATAATATAATTATAATAACAATGATAATATACGCGCACACGATGTTTTCCTTACCCAAAGACGACGTTATATTATAAAAACAAAGTTTTCAATGAGTGTATATTATATAGTTTTTTTTTTTTTTTTCTTAATATATCGCCGCCGTATAAATTTTCTTTCTTCGTAAAGAATAGAAACGACAGCGAATGTATTTAAAAAAAAAAAAAAAAAATCGTAAAAAAAAAAACAATATAATACGTATAGATCAAATTCGCATCCGACTCCTCTACACATATCCATGTCCTGCTTAGCATACCCGCCTGCACCATATTTGGACAAACTGTATAGGTATAATAATATGTATATACAGTGGTTGTGTGTTGGCTTTAAGGCGCACTATAGTGTATTATTATCATTATTATTATTAGCGTTTCCTTTTCTTTTTCTTTTTAATTAAACAAAACTCAGCGGCATATATAAATTCACATGTGCAACAACTATAATCGACGACGACGACCCAAATGATTAAAATCAAAAAACGGACAAATAAAACGAGCGCGTGGGTTTTTTTTTTTTATTCGAAAAGGAAAAAAATCGGTATTTTAATAATATAGTATATCGAAAATCGACTCCTCGCATAATATATATAATATATACTCACTGTGATTACTGTCTTCAGAGGAATTGTGACGATTGTGTGTTTCGGGCGATACGAGAACGGCCGCCTTTCCGCATCCGTCCAATTGCCGTCTACCATTCTGAATAGCAAAGAATAAAATACGATATTATTTTATACATTTAAAACGAAATTTCCGAAAAAAAAATAAAAACAATACATACGAAATATCGGCTGTGTTCATATTAAGTTTCCGCTGTCTCTTGGACCTGACGTACACGGTAGTGCAGATTATGAACACCAAAAGCACCGCCACGCTTACCCCCGAAGCTATGCTTGCGGATTCCAGCATCACTTGTCGTCGGGCAGCTAAAATTTCAAAATATTTAATTAAAAACGATAAAAAAAAAATTTGTAAAAACCACGGTATCGTTGGCTTAGAATAAAAGCATACTATAAAACATTTTATGGAATTATTCAGACCGCTAAAGCCTGAATTTAAAAATTAACGCTATTTTCATAATATAATCCAATCGGCAGTATTTTTCATGCTATAGGTATAGAATCTTTTCGTTTTCTTCGTTTTTGTTTGTGAACAAATTTTTCCTTTTTTAATTCCTATATACCAATAACCTAATCGATAATTATTTTTTAAATCTACAAAATCTATACAAACCATGACACAAGTAAATATAGGCATGTCAGTTAGATAATACGGCGCAGAAAATGTTCCCCAGACATGGAGTAAACGACAAAATTCATGGAAAAACTATTTCCGGCTTAATTTAAAATGATTGTAATATCGTTATGAAATATCTATTAATAAAACACTTGCATTATCATTTTGTTTATTCAAGACGTGTTTCACCTTTGTACACATAGTATATACCAAGACTCTTTCATCCATGATATTGTTATCGTTTATTCCACGTCTGGGGAACATGCGTAGTGATAGCGAAAATGGAATTATTAAGCTGGCATGCCTATTTACTTAGGCTAGGATACAAAGTACGAAATTTCGTGATTTAAATTTTCATAAAATTTGGCTAAAATATCCAATAAATGACCACTTAAAAAGTGCAGACGAAATATACGAATAACACTACTGCTTTCTGCATGCACACCAGTGTCCGTTAAATACTGTATTTTAATAATTAGCAGTGTCGTGTTTATTTAGTATGAGTTTTTGAACTGGTGGTGATGTCCATAAAAATCACGCTTTTAGGTGAAAAGTGAAAAAAAAAAAATTGCATTTCAAAAATGCTAATAACGCGTAGGTAATAATGCATTATATTTCACTTATTTGGTGAATTTTTTTTCAAAAATTCAAATTTATAGTATATACCCTCCTTTCGTTCTGAGCCAACGATACCAATAGCCAACCTACTGCACATTATAATATTATATAATAATATATACTCCGGTGTGCACGGTATAGGTGGCGTATAACACATCGTATAACCTATCGTATTATAATGAAAACGTTTACATTAAATCGTATGGGAAAAATCGTATAGGTACGAGAGCGGTGTCGTTTTTTTTTTTCTTTTTTATTATTATTATTATTATTATTATTATTATTTTAATAACGCTGCGCAGGGAGGAGGGATGATGGCGCATACCTAGTAAATCATTAGTATGCCGGACCGAGCACAGGTTTGGTATGCGGTCTCGTTTCTTCTTTGCCTCCCCCTACACCTGTGCGCGCGTTTCATTTTATTTTACACGCACACACGCACACACGTACATTTATACGCACGCACACACGTACATTTATACGTATATATACGTATATTTTATGTATATACCTACGTATAAATGTACGTTATTACTACATATACGTATATGTACCAATGTACGCAGTCGTGTGTCCCCGCGATCCATTCATGTTTTTGTCCCGGGCCAGTTTGTTCGGGCGTTCGAGTCTCTCTCGGCTCTCGTCATTTATACATATATATACTACAATGTATGCATGTGTGTGTGTGTATGTAAAATATGTGTAAAACGTGTGTAAAATCTATGTGTGTATGTATGTAAATAATAATAATAATAATATATCAAATTGAAATGTGGCGAACTCGAATGACGGCGCGACAAGGTCACGGTGAAACGACAGTCGGGTTGCTTGAAAAAAATTTTTTTTTAGAAAAAAACACGCACACCGCACAATGTATATATAGAGGTATAGTATATAATAATATCTTCTTTTCCCCGACGACCACCGCCGAAGGATTTGTTGATATATATTATATATTTTTTTTTTTTTTTTAATTTTTTTTTTTTTCATGACAACCGCGCCAGTAACATATTATATAAGAGGAGATCGGTGATCGGCGAACGGCAACCAAACGATTTTGTCGAGGGCTATCAACCTCCCCCGCCCACGCATAAGGTCGCAATGATCCTTCGACACCCTATGGAAACGAGCACGTTTTTTATCGTTATTTTTTTCGTTTTAGTTTTTGTTTTACAATTCGGAAATAGTATATAATATATATACGCGGCGGCAGGACTCGTATTATATAAAGAGAGGATATTGTGTGCAGCTCGACGGTTTTAATAAACCGCGTCCGTGTTCTTGGACGGCGCCCAAATCGCGGTCGTAATAATAACAATAATACATAAATGAAAAAAAAAAAAAAAAAAATGTAAATCGGTATAGGCTTCACGTGTTGATTTACTCGTACACAGATTTTTATTGTCATCTCCGGCACCACGGCCGCCGCCGAGTAGTAATTATTTTCGGAAAAAAAAGTTTGTAAAAATAACGACGTCCATCAACCATATATACCGCGCGCACGTGGAGAAATGGGTTACCGCTCTATATAATATACGTACACATATAAGTACACAATATACGCTTATACATATTATCAGAGCTGTTATCAGCCGTTATCTGCAGTGTTACACGTAGAATCGTTAATTACAATATCGATACTTACTCGTATACGAACCGTCCAGATTTTTGAATTCACACCTTTGTCCCATGAAACCATCGGAACATCTGAAACACGAAAAACAACATATATCAGTACCCGCAAATATTACAGTAATTATATAGAGATGGGATTTTAATGACTTTTGCATTGTTCATATAGTTTCAAACAGTTTAGGGATTCTACAAATCTAATATTTAGCGTTATTATATATAATATTACGTATTTTCTACATTATATAACCGAATTTCAAGTAATTTTGTTGACATACTATCAAATATAGTATTATCACTCGGTAATCAACAGAAGTAACGAATATACGTCGTCATAAGGGACGAAAAATATGAATTATTCATTTTTGGTCATAAATGCATTTTGTTAGGGGGCATTTTTGATATTGTTTTAGGTTATTATATACATCCTAAAACAAATTATTATTGTGTGTTTGCGTGCGCAACGTCTATAATCGCTAGGGGGCGAATCTCTCTCATTTACATATTATATACAAATCAAATAACAATTAAAAACATCATTTCAATAAATTTATTTTACCTATTATACACACACACATATATATATACAATAAATCATCTGTATATAGTGTTGTACTACCACATTATTCAATTTGTTTTCTGCACCAAAAACATATTATATATTATACATATAACGTATTATATATATATATGACTCTTGATAGAAAATTATACGACGTCCGTTAGCAATAAGCATGAGCAATGTGTCTTTCGACCTTGTACCGAATTGATTTTATCAACAACAAGTCACTTCGTTTGAGCAACCGCAGGTAATATAATAATATTTTTTTTTTCTGCTTTCAAAGGCCGTACATGTACACGCGCGTCTCTCGTTAATCCGATTCTTTTTAAACGTACACGTACAATATGTCGCATCTATACGGTTTTGAAGTAAACAAATTTCGTATATAAACGTATTAAACACAATTTTCGAACATTGTCTGGAGATTTATGGTAACCGTTTCTCCATAACATATACCACTATAAAGTCATCGTCTTACATAGGTTCCCCAACACACGAGAAACCCACGTTCCGTGTATTATATACGCATGTGTATACAGTATATTCTTCCTCTCTCCGGCTATAATATGCACCGCCTGAAATATATTATGTTTATGCATGAGTAATTCAAATGGATTTTTCCTTTTTCAGCGTCATCGTAATTAACAAGCAAACGATTTCTCCGTGGAAAGTATACGTACCTATATTGTGTTTTTCGTCAATATTCAAATTAAATTAGAAAAAAAAAAAAAAACAATAACGTTATTGTACAGCTATTGTGGTTAATACACGACGAGTAAAATACAACATATTGTTCGGAGATTTAGGAAAATAATACGAAAACGGTTATAAAAATGTGCCGATACGATATAAACGACAATAATCGAAGTATATAGGTACCTAGCTACGACAAGGATCGACTATTATCGCGATAGAAAACGACGGGCTGCGCGGTATATAGAATAGTACACGGCGATGTATTTCGCACGTTTATTTTTAACATCTAAACGTCTGTGAATCAACCGTTTCAGAACGTTAAACTCCAAAGTTTAATCTCACACCGTTATACTATAATAGTATATATACTAATAATATATTCCCTTCCAACACCGCACCACGAAACGGCCAACGGCACGAACGGCGCGTACTCTATAAAACGATTACAAATAAAGGTCAAAAAACGGATATAATATTCGTGCCGTACGCGGTATATTTTAGTAGGCACATATATATATATATATATATACATATATATAGAGGACGAGTGAGAACCGACTTTTTTGGGAAGTTTGCGATCCCTAGATTGACATTTTCTTATATGGGCACCGATTAAAAGTGCGCAATATGTACCCGATGTACATTCTATTCTGTTAATTATCGAAATTTTTCTTTGCATTTGATAAATAGTTTAAAAAAAATATATTTGATCTTCTGAAGATCATCACTCATCACACCACCGTTCTTCCTGCAGTTAGAGCCATTCTAGTATAATATATAATATAGTGGAGATTCGTTTTTATATTATAATACTGTTCGTCATTTTTACTATTATCATATTGCATCAGTACTCGGGTACACAAAGTTTTCACTACGCTCAATGCTAGCTGCTATACCTGCAATGTTGTATTTTTCAAAAAATCGTCAGACTAAATTATCAAAATAATAAAAACCCTTTAGCACGGATAATATATTATATATTATATTCTCTATTTATTGTGCAAATTTGGTGGATATATACTTAGGGTAATCGCACAAAACTTTTTATTTTAAACAATTATCGTGATTACACGACATTAAACCAATTGTACCGACATGGGGGAACGATAAATGACTTTTAAAATGTATTTACGACCCCACACGAAAACCAAAGGCACTTTTATAGGATATATATAATATATATATATATATATATACATATACCTATCAGGCCGGGATGGGCCCGGCGAGTGACCGACGAGTTGAATTCGGTGGACCGATTAAGTAACGTGTAGCCGAAAATATAAGAGCACAAAGTGAAATTTGGAAGATTTTTAGTATAGCTGGTGCTCTATATAATAGTTATATACATTGAATTCTTATTTAAAGGCTCAAAAAGTCTTTTTGGGGCCCGGTATAAATCGTGAAATTCGGTAGCTATTCCCTGTCCGGTTCCGCTGATAGTTCTATATACCGCGACTGCTGCTCGCACGCAACACGATCGCCGTCAACCGTATTGTTTCTTCTATTTCTATCTGTCTTGGGCAATACACCCAAGTATACACGTTTGTAGTTTGACGCCGCACATGAAATTCCAACAATCAATGTAGTAAGTCTACCGAATCGTATATAGATCCCCGTTTAACGGTACGTGTGCGCATATGTCACACGTTCAACCGGTGCCTTATTATATGCCTTCGGTATCCTAAAACGAAAAAATACCCATTCCGATTCCGGACAGTTATTATTATATGACCGGCGTATTTTCGACGACCGACGTACGCGACACAATCGCCTCGGCCCGAGTGGGCGTGCGTGTATATATTTTCGATATATTATATTATATAGGTGTATATATACGCTTCAGACACACACGAATATATGTATATATATATATATATACATATATACATATACACATTATATATATATATATACATTATACATATATAGGGTTTTCCAGACGTCGTATGCAGGGGCAGCAGCTGCAGCGGTGGCGGCCCGGTTTGGGTGTGTGGTCGGAATTTTTGAAATATTTGCGGACCCCGGCGGACCGCGCCGCGGCGACACGGACTCGGCGGCGGCGGTGGCGGCGGCGGCACGGGCACAGGAGAGAGAAAGAGGTCCGAAGGATATCCGTGCTCGGGCATTAAATAGATACGTGACCCGCAATGCGGCCCGGGGATTATGTGTGTACACACACGCATTTAATAACGCCTGTTCGTACACCTCGCGTCCTTCTATACCGCCTCCGTCGCCTTTACATAACCCGTCCGCCACCGCCGCCGCCGTCGTACGTACAAGTACACAACCCCTCCCCCTCCCACGTACGTTATACGTGCGCTGCGTGTGTAGCGCCGCCCGACGTCGGCAAAACGACGCGGGCGCGTACGACTTGTAGGGAAAAAATTCGGAAAAAATTCGGGGGGGAAAAAAAAAAAAACGAACAAATTGTGGCCGATAAACCCACGCCGGGAAACCGTCATCGATCGCCGCCGACTCTACGAACAACCGGCGCCCAAAAGTTTCGCGTCGAAGGACGGCGGCGGTTTGATGGACCCCGCCCGCTATACTATAAATTCCGGAACCGAAGACAAAACACGCGTCGTGTAGACTAAATATTACCAAGCGCGCCGTGCTCGTCCTCTCGGAAATAGAGAAATTCCTCTTAGGACCAATAAACAAATTGTACTTCGTCCACGCACGCGAACACGTTAAAAATACTATTTGTTCGCGTTTGCGCACGTTGAATTTCGGAATTTCTAATCCCCAGATTTGGAGGAACGCAGTCTATTTGGTGGCCGACTGGGGGAGGGGGAGGGCTGCACATAAAATATAGGTCGTTTGCAAATACTCACTCGCAATTGTACAGCAGTGATTCGCCGATTTTTATGGCGAAACACGTGGCGTCGTTGAGACAATACCATTTGGCGTACACCGGCGGACAGGGGTACGTGTGGAAGGTGACATTCGGCCGTGCCGTCGGCTGCAAGGGTCGCGGTTTCGGCGTCGACCTACTCGAACACGCGTCTGTAACAAAAAAAAAAAAAAAAAAACAATAAATAACTATATAGGTAACATATAAGACATTGTATATATATATATATATTATACTGTATGAGAACAATGGCGACGTCATTATAATATGACAATATACACGTGTCCGGGCGCAAGCTCTTCGGCGATATATGGACCCCCCGCAAGACGAACGCGGACATTCGATATCATTATTCGGCGTGTGCCTGATAACCGACGATAACGGCATATAAAAACGGAGCCGGAAGGGACTATATAATATACATTACAATATATGTAATATGTTGTGCAGGGTCTATCTGCCACCGGTTTAAGCACACGCCCGGTGCACAATGGTTTCGCCGTTCTCGTGACGCCGCGGAGGGTACATGATGATATGTACATAGGGCGACCCAAAACGGATGTACGATTTGTATTCATTTCGAGATCATCACCGCACGCATACTAAGGCGTTTTCTTTATATATATATATATATATATATACATAGTATATATGTACATATTATCCTTGAAGTGTTTTTGTATGTGTTTTTGAACACGACACATATATATCGTATGACGAAAAAAATATAAAATAAAATAATAATACTATCCGACGACATAGTCTATACGTCCCGTTGTTTTTTACGAGCGCGACGAAATTATACGAGCTTTTTTTGTCACCGTGCAGCGTTGAAAGCAATATAATATATATATATAATATATTATCGTGTATACATATACCATAATAATAATAATAATAATAATACGAATAGAATTTTTTTTTCTTTATTTTAAGTACTCGCCGCCAATATTTATTATCGCAACACGAATACGAATTTGTGAACAAGTGTCCGCGCGCGCGCCGACTATGATAATATAATATTATACGACAATGTCGCAGGCCTGACCCCGTTCGTCGACGACCCTGAAGAAAACGGCGAACGATATTCGATATGCACGGTCTGTCTGTTATCAGCTAATAATGATATACGTTATCGATCGTTCAGTTCAAGACTACGACTTGAAAAAATTACTTTTTTTTGTTACTTGATGAAAAACCATTTTGAAACGTATGGAATAAATATAACTTATTATAGTCTGATTATTGGTGTATAAGTTTTAGAGGTTCGTAGTCCAACTTGTTGTTTTCGAGTTTTAATGATAGTCTTCGGAAATTGTTCCCTTTACCGTTTGGACGCGTATAATAAGGAACGCCACAATTATTTCTGAAATTGTTCATAAATCAAACGTTGATTCGAGTGTTTATGGAACAAAAAAGTTCCGTTTGTGATTTACACTTGAATAGGCTTCAACTGCACAACATCGAGACGAATGTGATGGCACTCCTTACACGTCCAGACGAAAAAAATATTTTCGAAAAATATATTGGAAACTTGTTAACAACGTATAGGTAACGGCCGTTTTAATAATGCACTTTGGAGTTGTTGCAATCTTGAACTGGATGATCGCGCTCGATCATAATACATATTACACAAACGATTATCGAAACGTTTTTATCGATGGGATTTATAACTCACACGGTACATAATATTATTATAGTCATCGAAAACTCTTTACGCCCGCGAACTTATCTGTATAATAATTTATAGCCACACTCGAATGGAAACACTCAACTTAAATATGTACGTAGGCGTGTACGATGAAATCACATACGGTATGCACTGTTATCGTCTATAATATAATATTATTGAAATGATTCACGAGACTATCAATTACAGTTTAAAACACTTTGACCTACAGACGAATAATATTACGAATAGTATCTATTAATTATGTATGTATATTATATAATATATAGTACCGTGTGTGAACGTATATAGACTTCGACAGTTGTCGTGTTGAAGGAAATAAAATACGTATAAATATATAATATTGTTATTACGTTCCGTGTTCGTCCTTATTAAACGTGTGCGTGTGTCCTGTATATACGTAGTGTATATAATATAAGTAAACGATGAGAACTCGCGCGGTGGCGGTCGGTGAAACGCGCGCGGTATACCCGGTTGATGGTACCTACTATACCTACCTATATATCCCAAATACAATATACATATTGTGTCATGCAATAGTAATTTTCGTAGGGAAATGTCGTTAAGTGTTTATCCACGTTTTTGTTTTATATCAATTTCTTATAATATTATTAAAATACGGTAATTTATTTAAAACAGGATTCATTATTTTACCACGGTTAATGGTGTTTACGGTGTTTTTTTTTTTTACTCCATGGGAAATATCGTATTATAAAAATTTAAGCTCCTCGGTATACACACTCGTCATATACCTATATATATATATATATATATATACATTATATTATAGAAACCGCCAATTAACCGAGTTTTTTTTTTTTTTGGTACTTTTCGAGTTACGACGAGCACCTGTTTTTATTATTATTATTACGGGCACGAGAAGGGGGAATTATTATGATAATAATTCACTGTGGAGTACCTATCCGTTTATATATGAAAAAAAAAAAAATGAAACGAAATTCCATCGTCCATATAATATAGGGAAACGTGTTCGCATTTTTACAGGCCCGCGCGCATATTAGTAGGACTACTGCGGACGCGTGGTACGAAAGGTAAACACGGTGAAACAAACCTGTCGGCGGCGCTTCTGGTAAACACGTGTGAAACGTGCCCAGGGGGGATATGAGAAACAGATCCCCCCGTGACCGTAATTGGAATACATTATTTCCATAATCAGTTAACAGTAAACACAGTGGTTTTCTTGTTTATATAATATAATGGCTAATAATAAAAACCCATAGGTGTCATGGAAACGAACGACAAATATAAATATCAATGTAAATTATAATAATACATATTATTTAGGTATATTAATTATTAAATGGTATAACTAAAAAATTTTATAAAAATATAACACTAATTTTATTATAGTATAAAATAAAATGAGCGAATTCGTGCAGTATACGTGTATATAAATGTATGTATAGGGGGCGTTCAAGTATTAGGTACGTAAGCGACTAGGGGGAGGGGGTCTGCTGTGTGCTTACATTTGCTGACAAGTGGGATGGTTAGAATCATTCTCACGTCAGCAGTAATAAAATTAAAATTAAAATATGTAAAATAAACATCAAAATATGTAACAAAATTTTTCATTTATTTTTAATTAATTCATGTAAAATTCGGAAATTTTATATATATATTTATATTATACTATTTATACTCCAATCGACTTGAAAAAAACCATTCTACAACATACGTGTGTCCATCAGCAAAGGCCAAAATGTGCAATATTCCTAATTTTATTAGATTCTTTTGCTCTCCGCGAAACGCTAAAAAGGACCAATTTTAAAATTATTTTTTATGATCACCATGATAATCTGTGCTATAGACAAATGCAGATCTCCTTCGCAGAAGGCTTTTAAATTACGCGAAACGCGAAAATTACTCACTAAACACTTAAAGACCTCCTCCTACTTTACTCTCTCGTAGGTACTTGGAAAAAATTGAAACATCTACTATTGAAAATTTTAATGTTTAAAATGAACACTTTCTCCAAAAGCGAAAATTCTGCAATCCGAATCCAACTTGCAAAACCATTTAAACCCGATTATTCTTATCCCGGTGTATTTTTAAAATATTTTTCTATAAACTCTAATTAAACATGTATGTTTATTTATTGTTCCGATGGTTTGTCATGTCGCAAAATGTGTACGCGATGGCATTTGCGGACGATGTCGATTAACTACGTATTAAATCGGTTTGTAGGTTTAGTTTTTTTTTTTTTTTTTTGTGAAATCGAAATTTTCAAAACTTTAAATGAAAATACCACCATCCGTACGTGCGGTTCCTATATATATATATATATATATATATACATACATGGAATAATCTGTCTGGGAATTTAACCGCTAAATGATTTCGACTATACACATACATACGTTATATAAAACATGTATAGGTACTATATAGCCCTATTATTTATACATTGGACAAAACAAAAAAAAAAAAAGCCCCGGATAAATTTGTAAGTAATAACATAATTATATTTTGATCCCCTCCCGTGAGAAAATCACGTGTACGTGTAATATACGACACTGCAGGTGTGGGTCACGTATATATACTATATATATACACCGCAGTGTGGGTGCGCAAAAGGACCGAAAATATTGTATACCTGTCCGGTACACACTGCCGTGTAATGACAAGGGACGGCTGTGTATACAATAATATATTTGGCGACAAAGAACCGCCGACAAACGGTCTGTGCGAAAATTGCGCGGTGGTCTCGACGTTCTCGACGTACTCATACGGTACGCACTGCAACATCATACGGGTGGGTGTACGCCGCGCAGGTACAACAATATAACAATAATAATAATAATAATAATTGTGTTGTCACGAGGTGGTCGTAAAAGTCAGACGGTCGGTGGCAGTTAGGTCTTCTAGCGTATACCATTAATAATAATAATAATAATAATATTATATAGGTAGTATAAAGAAGACCTCCTCATCCTCCTCCTCTTCCACCTCCTATCCGTTTACATAGATAATATGGTAAAAAAACGAATGGTAGAGAAAAAAAAAAAAAGGAAATAAAAAATAACCCGTCGCGGTAGTTTTTTTTACAGATACGATACATATATTATTATATCATTCGCTAATATAATATAACAATAAAAAAAAAGAAAAAAGAGCTATGTGGCGAAAACGAAATAAAAAACAAATATAGAAAATGTAAAAAAAAAAAAAACCATTCGGACCGCCCAGAGTATAAGTGGCGGCGGCGGCGGCGGCGTATGGCGTGCGGGTCAAATGTAATTAGTGGGCGGTGGCGGCGACCCCGCGGGACAAGAGAAGCGCCGAAAACGCGCCACTGAAACTATATGGCGTACCTTATACGTCATATACCTAACCGCCGAATGCGATTTACGAGGATAAAATAATACGTAATTAGAAGACGGACCGATAGAGTCCTATATATATATATATATATATATATATATATATCATATAGTGCGTTTCGGCCCACGACCTACCACACGACGAATACGCGACGACTCGTCGACTACGGTGGCGTTTCTTTCATTTTTTTTTTTTTTTTTATTATTTTCGTTTTCATATTTTTTCGCTAATTTTTTTCCGTCGTTTTTACCACCCCCTCGGATGGGCGGCGATCGTCGTGATTAGCGTCGAAAAGAACGCGCCGCCAAAAGTAAACGCACACCCGGTGATGCCGCGCGCGCGGGCGAGGACGAGCGAGCTCGCGCGCGCGCCCGCCGCCGCGAATATACTCTTTTTCGGCGGCGAGCTGAAACCCCCCCCCCTCCTCCTCCTCCCAGAAAACGCCGGGCCGCTCTGTAATTACGTAACATAATATAATGTTATACGAGTGTCTCGGGCCGCCGCGCTTTTTTTTTCTTTTATTTTCTTTTCGTTTTTTTTTTTTCCCCCTTGCCGACGGATCGGTCGGCGAGGCACAAATGGACAAATCGAAAATTGTTTTTTTCGTTAATAATCTGGGAAAACAGTCAGTGGTCGCTGTGCGCCCGGTGTATACAATATTATTACATAAGTAGGTATATAATATGAATGTGTATGTTTTTTTATTTATTTTTTTACTGTCATTACCGTATAGAAACCGCCCTCCCCCCTCCCCAGTAACGTGTATTTAACTACCATACATATCGTATGTGTGTGTGTGTGTGTGTGTGTGTGTGTCTGTTTGATGAACCTACTTAAACGTAAAAAATGATTAGATTCCGAGAGATTATCAGACACACGCAGGAGTCAGTCCGTGTCCTTGTCTCTCTCTCTCTCTCTCTCTCTCTTCTTGTAGCAGCCACCGCACAGCACGGCGGCCGGGAGAACTGTATACATATATATAATATAGATAGGACGTGCCTATGGGTCGCACGACGACAACATATCGTCACCCCGGTAATTCCGAAAAAAAAAAACGACACGAGTCACGAGATTAGCGCCCGAAACGAAACCGACATATTGTATTTTTTTTTTATGATTTCGAATACGTGATTTTAAAACTTGTGGCCTTCGAGGCATTGTCCCGTTTTGTGGATTTCCGTCCCGTCGTCCCGACAAACTTTAAACGGGATGCTTGTCGTCCCGTA
Organism: Pemphigus obesinymphae; assembly: GCA_025469235.1. Taxonomy (NCBI): domain Eukaryota; kingdom Metazoa; phylum Arthropoda; class Insecta; order Hemiptera; family Aphididae; genus Pemphigus; species Pemphigus obesinymphae. The sequence goes on from JAIPRL010000707.1 coordinate 25,134, forward strand.
TTCGAATGTGGGGTTCCGTTTTATCCCACTGTTTGTTATCTATCTATGCCATTTGTCTAAAAAAAATTTGGTAGAAAATTTGACGATTGATCGTTTTTTTTTTACCATTTTCAAACCGATATACAATATAATATTTAGATCCAACAAATTTCGTATATTAATTTCAAAAAATGTTTAATTAATTAACGATTTTTCCAAGTTTTTCGATATTTGTATGTTTATAATGCTACAAATTACACACTTTTTTCTGTCACATACCAATAATATTATCGCACAAAACTCGACCATATTTTAATTTCAGAAAATACTTTCTACATCGCCACCCACCCCCTCTTACAGATATAATTATGTCCTTAAAATTGTGTACATTTAATACGAATCAGGTATACTAATAAGTACTTAATTAACCATCAACAAAATCATTATTAAAAAATAGCTATGCATACATTCACTATTCAGTTTCGTATATTTATCCATATTCATTCATTACCCAATTTACTACCTTAAAAAATGCACTAAAAGAAACGATTCAATTTAACAAAACGAAAAAAAAAACCTATTTAGAAAATGTTGAAGAAATTGACGTCGTTGCTGTTAACGACCTGTACAAAATGTGTCGATTTTACAAAATAAAAACCTATTTAGAAAATATTTAAAAAAATAAAAGTCGTCACTCGTTGGTTCTATGCGTGTGTAAATAAATTGCCATTTTTCAATGTTTTACCCCTTAAAAATATTCATACCCATGCCTACGATCAACGTTGATGTCGATCAAATCACACCTATATATATATATATATATACGTGGGCAAAATTTACCCACGTACTTTTTTTTAAAAAAAATTAAAGAAATAATAAATCATATTCTGTTAAATATAATCATTAATATTTTTAAATTAATAAATAAACAATTTAAGAAATTCTATCGTCCCTTCGATATTCTCGTACAATATAGAATACTATACTACAGTATATTTTCATAAAAGCGTAAATATGAAGAGATCAAGTTAGCTGATCGAAAATTTGTTCACAGAAATGTAGAAATAAAATAAAACCAAGAGATCACTCAGAGCTCCACTCAGAATCTAAAACCATTAGGTATTTGTAAATAATTTTCCGAACTCGTATAACATTAATAATAGGTAATTAACGAAAACCAAAAAATTCTGATCAATAACGAGCACCGCAATATTAAGAGAAAATGATATAGAAATAGATAATGAAAATTTCGAACATTTCAAAATCGATTAAATACTATCTTTTTTACAAGTTTTTAATAATACATTTGTTCGTGTTCTAATTGAAGTACAAAATATATTCGTGCGGAGGAAGTCTATGTGTAGTATAAGTTATACTCCTATATGAACCCTTGCATATACGTAATGTTGTATCAACTCGAAATGAGACGCAGCGTTTTCACGTAAAATGTACGAGTATTATTACACACGAAAACGTTTAATACGATTTAATCATTTTTCTTCGGGTTTTTTTTTTTTAAAAAATATATATATTATCAAACAATTTTTATGGGCACTGTACGCGCTCGAATACCATTACGATAAAATAATAACATGCCAGAGTAGGCGGACCTATTTAAATAGAATTAATAATATAGAAAACGATAAACTAATGTTTGTTACTATAATATAATACTATGTGTGTGTGTGTGTGTGGTTAACGTTATACATTTTCATATTATTTATTATATTTTAAAACTCAATAATAAACAGTACGTTGTTTAGTGCGTGTTGTTATTTACTGCAACGATTTAATATTATAACAATATATATAGGTACCTATACGTTTATTATCGTAGTCGAATATCAATTTATTACAAAAGCTTTTTACATTTATGTATATTTTTTTCTCTCGTTTCGTTTCATTTATTTAACAGTAAAAAAATGTTTTATGTATTAAAATAATTTCTCTGTTCCGATAATAAATATGGTCTCCGAGAACTAAATACGGATTTTAGAACCGAGTGGTTTTTTTTTTTTTTATTTATTTATATATATATGTATTGCATATACATACGTTTATACATACATTATTAAGTATAATAATTTTATTTTATGTCGTCTGGAATAAACGTATTACGTAAAAAGACTATTCGCTTTTAGTGAAAAGTAAACGCACTGCGGCGATACGAGATATCGTTTTATATTCTATTTTAATACGTGTACTATAAATGCAAGGAGAGTACATATTGTAAAAGACATAATGTAAAAGACATCTTTCGTATATATAATATATACGTGTTATATATAGGTACCTATAAACCGATTGAGAATATTGTTTTATGGTGTGCAAATTAGATCGTTTTTGCATGTGTATATATGTAAACAGTTATACGATTATAGGAATTTGCTAAAATCACTAATTAAAATAACGCAACACGCCCATTTTTATAACCAAATTTTAAGAAAATTTAAAACTAAACAATGTAAACTTCTTACAACTTATAATATAAACAAACAGTGTCATGCCAACTAATTTAACAACTAATAACTGTGGTGGCGTGCTGCGATCTCAACAATTTAAAAAAAATTTATATATTTATATGTATGCGTATTTTGTGAACTGTGATTTTCAGGAAAGTCGTAATAGGTCAAAACTTTATGAGAGGATTTTCTAGATACTTACTTACTATAAATACAGCTTATTTAAGAAACTCATTAAAGAAGTCAAAATCGTATAAATATTCAATGTCAAAAAGAAAAAGAAAAATTGCTTTGATAAACATCGAAAATGTTCTCTTTTTAGCGACATTAATATATGTACAACGATCATAATATTCGAACTTTTAGAATAGCCGTGAAGTACGAAGCCATGTTTTCGAAAGTGTATAATATACTGTATAACGTCCTCTGAACGATTATATTCGTTCAACAAATACTTGTAGCTGTTTTAATCGATATAATATATATATATATATATATAATATATTTAAATGAAAACGATGTTTTATTTAAAATCTTTTATTTTTATTTTAAATACTTGGCACCGTGACACTCGATGGCAACAACCCCCTGCAGACTATATTCTATTTCGATAACATAAACTGCCCTAAGTGTCGAAGAGAAGGAAAAGGATGGTGAATACCGATAGTTAAACGCAGTAAATTTATTGGAAAAAAGCAAGACCTAAAGCTTGACCTAGAAATATGTTTACCCTGTTGGTAGGACTCGACATCGCGTGTGACTGACGGTTGCGGGTCCTTCGTTTAATTCGGTCAAAACGCTACAGTATAGTACTTACTACTTATACTATATTAAACTAAACGTTGTTTCGACTCCGACGACCGAATATTTTGGATATACGCTTTATAAATTTAGAATTTTCCGCTGTCAGAACTTTAATAACAATACGATTACAAATGTCAACGATTGTACAAATTTTGTGAGATACGATTGCATGCGGCTCTTAACGGTTATTTATCTTCTCAACGTATACATTTGCGCACAATAATTTAAAATTTTGGTAAAACATCAAAAAATATACGTATACATATTTTAAAAAAAAATTGAACAAAAACGAACAATTTAAAATATTATACTAGTATATAGATCGACAAAACTAATAAGCTAAGATATCAAAATTGTAACTACACTCGTATGTTCGTGAATTGTGTAATGAATAAGAAAAACAAAACCGACAAATTATATCCATATAATTTATGTAATTACGACTCATTCAACGCGAAGGTTTTAAATTTAAAAATCACTTGACTTCAGTAAATCTCTTACAGTTTCACGCTATACCTACTACTTCTTGGGCAATCGTTTTTTACCTATTAATGACTTTGATTCGCCGACAAACTCGTGTAATCGTACTCCGTAAGTTAATAAAAAAAACTCAACGAAACTATAAAAATTAGCGATTTATAATTACATTTTCGTTTTATTGATAGCGTACACGCAAGTCGGATACATACATATTACGAGGAAAAATCACGCGTAACATACGTTTTATGGTAATTATTAGCGTGTATGCGCTGTTTACGCATTTAATTTAAATTCAAATCACACCGGATTCCAATGCAAACGAGCTCTGTGTATAATATAATGAAATCGTTTATCCGCCAACGTAAGATATCTGCAGTTTAAAAGGACAATTTTTTAAAAACGGTTTTTTATCAAAATTATTAGTTCGCGAAGCGAATAAAATGAATGCGGTATAAAATGGATATAGGTACATATTAGTTACACGAATAAATATTATGTATATGTGTCAGCGTAGGTAATAAGAATTATATAAATAATAGAGATTTCAAAAAACCGAAAATTACGAACCGTATCAAAAGGTTAATATATTGCGTGTAGTATGGAAAATGCAATTTGTTCTACTCGATTCGTGCACAATAAAGTGTAGGACATTTACAAATACGCACTTCCCGCAGCATCACGTCGCGCGTAGGGACACCGCGATGAATGGCTGCGCAACGATCATCTGTATATGATCATCTATATATGTGTATATGTGTATACATGCGGCAAGTAATTTGATAATCAATGTTTACGATACGGACAATATTTGTATTCAAAATTAAGTATACGGAAAACAAGGATGGAAAGGACACAACGGGGCCAAATACCAGACCAGAGTTTTGACTAAATATACGGCAAAACAATTTCGTAAAAATATTCACCCCAAAAAGGAGGTTCGGGGAAATACGTAAGAACGGAATGGTAAAAACTAGAGTACCTAGCGTATCACTTGGAACGATGATAATAAGGTAGTATTTCGCTCATCGGTAAAGATACTCTTGATGGATTTGTTGAATGTGCAGAGATCAATATAGGTACAAATAATTTATTTCAGTAAAATTATTCTAAACTATAACTATGATTGTCAAAATACATAATATTATATATATATATTTGTAAAATATATGACGTCAATAAATTGTAGATAGATACCAACTAAAATATAGGTATAGGTACAATTATTCTGTGAAAATTTAAAATTTTGAGAACCATTATTTTAGGAATTTTCAAAAAAAAAATTACTTCTTTAAAGTTTAAAGTACTAGCAAAATATAATTTACTTTCGGAAAAGTGTCAAGATTCGATCAAGTTTTCTGGTCCAAAAGTCATTTACCGAAACAATATAAAATAAACATCCCGTTCAACAATATTTCCCGTCAGTGGCGGAGCTACGAATTTCGGGGCTCCACATTTTTTTAAACTTTGTTTTATTAGGAAAGAAGAAATGCCCGAAATAAAATGGTGGTGAATATTATGCGTAGAAAGGAATGAATAAAAAGTATTGCGTTTTTCTTCTCAGTTCTCGATAAAATATACGTGTTAAGCTTTCGTATAGCGTGGGGCCCTAAACAATATTGCTTTTCGGTTGCATTGCCCCCCTTCGGCCGGCCCCGTTTCCCGTTGTTCCGACTTATGGCGCTCTCACATACTAACGTTATATGATCGTCGCAAACCAACGACTCAAAATCAAACAATATATAATATTATGTTATGATGAGAAATGCTTGATATATACTAGCGGACTAGAGCTTATAAACTAGAAAAAAAAAAACTCGATTCGTTCGCGTGCAATGACGAATTTTCGGTTTTAGGAGAACTTTTGCACGACCCCGGTGAAAAGCGATTTGAAATCGCGCGCCCGCGTGCATATTATTAACCGTCTGTACACGGTGTGTACGCAATAAGCCGTTTGAAACGCGCGTTTCGGTACGGTCAATAAGGCGAACACCGATGATGGCGGTGGTCACAACAGAGTATTCTCCGAATTGATACAAACCGTTTTCTCTTTACCGCTATAATATATTATTATTGTAATGTGTCTCCCCCTCCCCCTTTGCAAATGACACGTATTCCGCGTGTGTCTGTGTATGCCTAAATAGTTTCGTGCGCAATACGACCGCCGGCAAACCTACTGGTTTGAAGAAGAAGAAGAAGAAAAAAAAAACGCGTTTAAATAATATATAGTTATTATATTATTATTTTCTACGTGTGCGATACCCCGACGACGGGCCCGCCGAAAAAGGAAAATAATAATATACGGTATAAATAAAATATTGGTTTTCTACGTTTTTCGTATATACCGCGTGTTACAAAACGAACGAGAGCGAAAACGTGGGCGGGAGCCGGCCCAGGGATAAAGAGAGAGCAATATAATATATAAAAAAATGTAAGTAGAATACAATCATCATATTATTATTATTGTTGTTGTCGGGCTTGGAGGAGAGAGACTGTCGCGTCCAGCTGCGCGTCGCATGCATACACGAACCGTACGCGTAAGCCGACGGCTAGGCGGCGGCATGTGTTGATTACGAATATATAATATACGCGGCGGGGCGAGGCGGCCGTGGTGTATATAAGGATACGGATTGTGTGGCCCCGATGTATTCGGGAGACGGGTGACAAATGACTAATGTCTCTGTATATATATATATATTATATTTATATCCGTCTCTCTCTCTCTCTCTCTCTGTAATATGTACCGTGGTAGTGGTATACTATTATATATACCTGTATAGTTAGTATCGGTGTCCGACGATATATTTCTATTACCACGAGCGCGCGCGCGCGTGTGTGGGAACTCCCGCTGATTATCATAATATTATTTACCTGGAGACTGACCGAAAGAGCCCGAATATATAGAGACTATAATATATAATAGGTACGTATTATATGTACCTGCGTGTATCGGGCGCAAACGAGGAAGGGTATAGCGATTAGGGTGATGACGATTGTGGAGATATGGATGGCGTACATGGGTCGGTGGCGGGCGTAGGACAGTTTCGGAGCGACGGACACGGTAACGAAAGACCTCCTCCTCCGTATACACGTATATACCGGGAGCCGGGGGGTCTGTGTGTGTGTGTGTGTGTGTGTACAAACAAGCCGCCTCTTTTTGCCGGCTTTTTCAGCCCTATTAATCATAACCGTTAATCGGTTGACGTCCGAAATTATTATTATATCGTATATTATATATAATATCATATAAAAGTAAAATAATAATTTAATATAAAGAAACCCACGCTACGCGAGCACCGTGTGAAAATCGTCGTCATAATATTGTCGATTATTTATCTTCTTTTTATTTACGATTCCATAAAACATTGGATCCGTCATTATATTATATACGTATATAATATAAATATACACGAGTAAATAATAGGACGGGTAGATAGTAAATATAGTATGTATAGTAGTAGTAGTAGTATTAATAGTAGTAGTAGTAGTAATAGTAGTAGTAGTAGTAGTAGTAGTAGTAGTAGTAGTAGTAGTAGTAGTAGTAGTAGTAGTAGTAGTAGTAGTCATAGTAGTAGTCGTGAAATTACGCACCGAGTACCCACCGACCACGTTGCTATAATAACAATGACGGAGGCGGCGGCGGCGGCGGCGGCGGTGGCGACGATTTCTTGTTGGAACATTTTACAATTTAAAATTAAACATTTCGAATGTAAATTGTGACATTTTATAAGTATACACGTTTAGTCCCACGCCATAATATAATAGTTACATTTTTTTTTTGTTTTTTTTAGCGTTCACGATATTCGTTCAAATTCAAATCGTCCGTCAAATGTGCACGGTAAAAATACCTATAGGTAGGCAGGAAAACAAAATACGATCGATCCTCACTGTGTTCTTATCTGTTTCTGACAACTTTGCGATATTTTTGAAAAACACACACACACACACACACACACACACATTATAATATATTAACAATATATCATATACGTTTACGATTTTCGAGTTCCGGAAAAAACGTTTTCTCGCGGGGGTATACAACAAACATAATATACGTTCTCGTCTATTCGCTGTGGAAACTTTACGCTTTTCCACGCTAAATGCACTCTTCTTACGGTCGTGTGGCGTCCTTTCGACGTGGGTACGCTGCAGGCACAAAACAACAACACCTATAATGTATGTATGTATATTTCTCTCGTCTAATTATTCGCTTCGGACGGTCCGAGACCACTTCTCGTTAACACGCGCTGACACAGTTATAAATCACCGGGTCTTATACGTAGGTATAATAATGAAAAGCACCACGCCGGGTCGTGCGCGCGACGGCGTACAGTGCGTGAGTGTTGTGGTCCGAGAAAAAGGGAACAGCGCACAATTTGAATAAATAATAAAAGCGTATATAATAATAATGATAATAATAATGATAATAATAATGATAATAATAATGATAATAATAATAATAATAATAATAATAATAATAATAATAATAATAATAATAATATAATATAATATAATATAATATGGCTCCGCCGAGTGTCAGCATACCAGTTCGGTAATAAATATCACCTGGGCCGTTTTTCGGTGGCCTTTATATTATAATATTATAAATAATACGTGTACCTCGGCTGCGCGTACAATAATAAACGATAACTCGCGAGCGACATACGAGAACGGGGCGTTTGAAACGTGCCGCCGACCGTCGCACACACGTACGTACAATGCCCCCCCCCCACACACACACACACACACACACACCAGTCGTCGCCACTGATTTCGGTCGAGGCGGCGACGGTTGCGGTCCCCAGAGAAATGCGACCGACCACAAGTTCATATCGTATAAAAGTGTAAAAACGAAATATTATCTACAATGTACGTTACTTATACGTTATATACACGGCGCGCTGGGAATGGTTTTTTATACAAAACGCGTACGACGTGGTCTTACGAGCGGGGCTTAGAAACGTTACTCGTAACGTTTAAAACGGAAAAGTGCTACTGAACGTAAAATCAATAAACGAAAAACAAAATATTTAGAATATCACTAAACAAAACGTTAAACCGATAACGATTAAACGCAAAAGTAACGTTAAAAAATAAAACATTTTTCGTTATAAAATATAAATGGCGAATTTTTTTTTTTTAATATTACTAAATATTCGTAAATATATATATATATATTGTTATTTTTAACAATTTTTTTTAATGATTTATCAGTGCATTTATACTTTTCACTATATCTACTAAGAAGTTTATTTTCGTATGATTGCAGAACGTAATATTGCGATAATTATTTATTAAAATAATAGTACATATATCATTATCTGTCTATTTATATTTTTGTGTTGGGTATTTTAATCATCTTAAAAACACAACTGATTATTAGCAATAATTCATACCACCGCGTACTCGTATATTTAGGTACCTAATTAAAATTTAAAATTCCAAAGTCAAATTTTATTTTCATATTTGCTATTCATAGTACCAACTGATCGTATCACAGAATAGAATGTTGGTGACTATGTTTTGAAAACTTCTATTATAGTTGGCAAATGTGATTTTACTTTTTTCTTTACTTACAAGCATACTATAGTTATTATTTTTTAATTAAGTGTAAAGAAATTTACTTTTTAATTTTTATAAAAAAAAAAAATCATCTCCTTTGTCTCAACAATTCTTCTAGCAATTTAAGGTTCATCATCTAATTCCTCAATTTCCACTTACCTCGATCTTCCGTATGGTCCTTAGTTACACCCACCTCTTCATACCAAACCATCCATACATCCATAACTCAATCACACCCAACCCTCCTTTTTTTTAGTCTTGCTCTTCCCTTATTTCCTTCTACATACAAAATAGAGTATATTATACAAACAATATGAGGATGAATCTTATTTTTTATGATTAGAGAGTTCACTTATATTCAAGTATGATTTTTAATGAGAGACTATGCAGTAATATTTAGTAATTACCAATCAACCATGGTTTCTTGTCTATATATTAAACACTAACTAAACAAAATTCAACGACAAAAACCGTTAAACGTAAAATTGAACAGTGAACGAAAAAAAAAAAAATAACGTTTAAATAATTAATAACGATAAGCTTAATTATTAAATAACTTTCGAAAAATTAATAACATTAAACATAAAAAATTAAAAATGTTTAAATGTACAATAACGTTAAGCAATTTAATTTTTTTAAATTTAAGCTCTGGTCAGAAGCCAGGATATACGATTTTTTTAATGATTGAAATTTTAAAATAATTTAGTAACTAATAAAAAAATGCGATTGCAAACACGGTTCTGAAAATGTTCACCGCCTAAACGATACACTGCAAATAAAATCAGTCCGGATTCTGCTTTATACATATTATTATGTATCTATATATTATATACAATTTTGAAAATTTAAAACCTAACTCGACTTGATTAAAAAAGCTAGCACTTGGAAAAAAAAAAAACAAAAATAGTAAAATATAAATTAACGGAGACTTCGAGAACACAGCTTACGATTTAAAAAGCAATAAATAAATCTTGCATATTAACTATAGGCAGGTACCTCATATCCTATGCCTATATTGACTATCGTTAAAAATTGAATTTTTTTTTTTCTATTTTTTTTTTTTTTTTTTTTTTTTTTAAGTGATTCTCCGCAAAAGTCAAGTTGTTAATTATTGTTTATCGATAAAATAAAGAACAGAGCCCGATTTCAGCTATCGACCTTTTCATCGCCTACCTATGTATACTATTTCGGAGCCGAGTTTACGTTTGCCCAACCTATTTCAGTTTATCGCCGCATGTATAGGAACTAACAAATATTATACGTGTACACTTTAACCTGCTATATGGCTTGTGTTGTGTGTAGAACGCGTCTACGGTATAGTATTATACACACCGGGGAGTGTCGAAGGGGGAGAGAGAAGATTGAGATTATTATATCATATAAGATCGTCAAACTCGAGAGAGAGGAAATCCTGTCCTATTTAAACAATGTCGCGCGCAAACACCAGATAACCGGCTATATCACCTGCAGCACGGTCTTTTCGGGGTTCGGCACGTTCCCGGGGCCACTTGCACTATATACACACACGTGGTATATAGAAAGTCAAAGATAATGCACGCGTGTCGGATTATTATTATTATTATTATTATTATTATTATTAGGTATAATATTATATCGTGTAGTCCTATACGATTAACCGATATTATATTGTATAATTATATACAAATACGAGAAAAAAAAAATTGTATTTTATATACGAATATCGCGGGACTATAGACGATACATTTAAGTGATTGTAAAAACCTTTTCAAAAAGGCACGGTTAAGGCTATCTTTCTCTTTCGAAACAATTAAACGCCTAACCTTTGAGGAGAGCTGGTCGAGCACATCGATGGGCAATTTTCTACGAGTATTTTCTCATATAGGTACGCCGTCTTATTGAACGAATTAATATACCATATGATTTCTCGACGATAAAAAAAAAAAAAATATACGATATTCACATATTATATAGGACCCCACGAACAAATGCAAGCTACTTTTAAAACACATTTCGACATTTTTAAATTGTTCAATTAAATTTTGTTTTTTTTTAATGTCCTTAAAATTGCCTATACAAAACCCCTTAAAAACAGACTACAGAATATGACGTCCTCTGAATATAATATAATAAATAAAACATATCGTCATCTGAAGTAATACAAGTGCAAGCTTTCCTACACGCGCATATATTATATTATTATATACATTTAATTACGTTTCATTAATTTCGTATTGGACATTAAAGCGCTTGTTAAAACATAATATATATGCGTTATTATAATAATATATAATACTAACTAACTTTACCTATAACAAACTCTTCTATAAACCATTAATTCATCGGCACTTAATATCCGACGACATTTTCTGACCATATTATATCAACATCGTTTTTCTATATATGTATATATGACAGAGAGAGAGAGAGAGAGAGAGAGAGAAGGAGCGATGAGAACGATGTGAACCATTTATTGTATATTATATCGTATACGACTTTTGGAAAATATACATACTTGTACGACGAGGAGTTTCTATTGTTTTATTGCACTTCACGTTTTAATATGTTTTGATAATCGCACTGTCACAAATGTATACTAACTTGTATTATATACGTTTTTGGTTGTAATAATTTAATGTTATAATCTTATAAAATGTCAAGTTTCTGGCATTCTGTCAACTGTGAAGAAGAAAAAAACCATAATATTATATAGAATAATAGTTTGAAACTATTTGTTTTGCGTACAAAATATAAAACTACGTAAGAAATATTGTATCGAAATTCACTAGAAAAAATATGTTCTCTAAATACGATAGTTTTTCTGCCGTTTTGACAGTTTATACAAGAGCACTTTTCAGCAAAGGCGTCTGCCATCTCGGGCGTTTTATTTATTTTTTCGACGGGTTGAAGATTTTTGGACAAAACAAATCCACAGTGACGTTAAAATAAATTGATTTTATTTTATTTGTCCGACAATATAAACGGACGCCATCATTAAACAATCGAATGACGAAAACAATCGAGTCATATTTCGAACCATTTTTCTACGGGATATTAAAGATAATTCATACTTCATTAATACTTTGAATAGTCAAAATCTAAAATCCAAATTAACGAAACCATCTACATATATACAAATAATGGTTGACAAAACCTCTCAGTCGTCGCAATATATTGAACTATTATTCTTATGAACATAACAATAATAATGATTAAATCGAACGTCCTACATTTGGATCCTTATTATATTTTGAGAACAACAAAATTTTGAATTAACATATATGACCATATATATATATACGACGCTCTTGGATAATTTAAAATTTAAACGTCAAAGTATATTCATATTTTGACATCAATTTTGTTATTGATAAATTGATCATAATTTTTGATTCAATATTTTCCTGTTCAACGAAATAAGGATCAAAATTATGAATTTCAATGAATGAAAATCTAATGCATTTTAAGGGCCTCCTTCAAATAAACGCCTAAAGTTATGAAACCACCGGATTCCAACTCCTTTTGAAGTTTCGAACTCGTTGCCGCTTTTAAATTACATACATACCGGCGGCAAGACGACATTCGATTGATTTCGCTTTTGAGTGCAAAAAACAACATGGCCTATTCTATCCAAACATTAATGGGTTAGATAATATTTCTATACACGTGTGCAGTCATACACTATGTGTAATCCCAATTACTGGAGAAACGAAATGTTACATAACGCGGTAAAATGACGTTTGAGGCAAAATTAAAACCCACTTATTCACGTTTCAATATATTTTAGGTCAATTTAAACTTATCACAGTAAACTGCATTTATTGTCGTATACGTCAGTTCAATATATACAGCCGCCGGATACGCTTACAATAAAAGTACAGACGATATTGTCCTAAAAAACTTATTTTAATTAAAAAACACACCAAAATAAAATACACAATTTGCAGTCCAGTTGTCGTGCTTTACTTACTGACACTGACGACTATTCTGTCAAAAACTGCCCCAAATCCCGACTATCCATCGGCTTTATATTTATTTAAATTTCACAGTCTCCACACAATGTTTCATTCTTTATCAAAATAAATTGTAATCATTTAAATAATTAAAGAATGTATATTATATATATATATATTATTATAATAATAAAATAAAACGCAAACATAAACAAAAATACTATACAACTATAGGTTTATAAATAAAATGTCTGAATACAAAAACAAAGACAAAAACATATTATAGTATACTCGTATTATATAATACTACACCATGGGGAACTTCCCCTTACATATTCACGCTTGATAATAATAAGAAGAAAGTTGTATTTAGTATTAAACGACGTTTATATTTTCAATATCATTTTTATTTTGGGGGAATAGTTTTAGCTTCGAATAAATTAATTCAAAGGGTAATCCAGGTGTATATTTAAGGGCTTTAAGTTTTAATCACACCGTATTTCCACCTAGGTATGACTTCTTTTTTACGAAATAAAAGTAGCCATTTATTTGAAATTTGAAAATATGTACTTTTCTATACGTCTAGAGTATGCTACATATACTTTTTTTTTATGATGTAGTTTGATACCTACCGAAATTTTTTTTTAAAAAAAGGTGATAACTACTATTTTTTACGAAATAAAAGTAGCCATTTATTTGAAATTTGAAAATATGTACTTTTCTATACGTCTAGAGTATGCTACCTACCTTTTTTTTTATGGTGTAGTTTGATACCTACCGAAATTTTTTTTAAAAAACAGGTGATAACTATTCTTTTTTACGAAATAAACGTAACCATTTATTTGAAATTTGAAAATATGTATTTTTCTAGACGTCTAGAGTATGCTACCTACCTTTTTTTTTGTGGTGTAGTTTGATACCTACCGAAATTTTTTTTAAAAAAAAGGTGATAACTACTCTTTTATAAGAAATAGAGTAGCAATTTATTTGAAATTTGAAAATATGTACTTTTCTATACGTCTAAAGTATGATACCTACCTTTTTTGTTATGGTGTAGTTTGATACCTACCGAAATTTTTTTTAAAAAAAAGGTGATAACTACTATTTTTTACGAAATAAGAGTAGCCATTTATTTGAAATTTGAAAATATGTACTTTGCTATACGTCTAGAGTGTGCTACCTACTTTTTTATGAAAGTATTGTCTTTTTTTCTTAAATTCCAAAAATCTCGCAATTTATCCAAGTCGTCTATAAATGCGTGATAGTAATCCTGATTAAATCGCGATCGGACTTATCACGTGTTGTTTAACATACGCGCACGCCGATTGTTGTTTTTTAATATTCAATTAAACGTGATCACGTCGTGCGTTTAGTAATATTAAAATTCAACTCCAGTAAAACGGTAATTGTAAAGGAGAGGGGGAGGGGAGGCCACCATGCAATGATTGTTTTTTTTATATTAATAATATAAATGACTTTGCCGATTAATCGTCGTCGCCGTCGTGTTTTTTTTCAGTGCTTATTTTTCGGAAACGTATCCGGATTAAGTGTACGAGATATGAATATACAAATCGACGAATACGACAAAAAAAAAAAACGTCAGCATTTTTGACTAGAAAATAAATATAGAAATACATCACGATAATCGTTTTTTTTTTTGCTGGGAACAGCATTGAAAATACGACAACGATTACTTATTTCTCACAGACCAGTAGACCACTCAATACAGTATACAGTCTACGATATACCTATACCCACTATAGCTTCTAATTCTTATACGACTTCGCGCCGATTGATTGCTTGTCGTCACGTGTTTTTGCAGCTCGTAATTTTCCAAAAAAAAAGTGTTTTCAGATTAAGTGTTGTTTGAAGTTTGAGTACGAATGACAAAAAAAAAATAAATAGTTATTTCAGAAAGACAATAACCGCTTTTTTTACTGCAAATACATCACCGATTGCTTTTTTTCGCGGCCACCATATATTATATATAATATCAGTGTTTGGAAAGAACGACGTTCATGCATTCACGTTCATATTCTGTGAACAACACGCGAACGCCACTCGTTTCTGTAAAATGGAACGTGAACGTGAACTACGTTCATATTTTTAAGGAATTTGAACAATTTTCAGGCCGTTCAAATTAAATTAAAATATATTAAAATGTCACAATATAAATCTTATTAGATTTAAATATAATACTTAAAACTAGTCCAATTTCCTTGGGTCCGCTTTAAAATAAACGAGCAGATGAAAGCGTTCATTTTTTTAAAAAAACGTGATTGTGAATGTGTTCTCTTTAAATACATTTTAACGTGAACGTGAACGAGTTAATTTTTTATGTATTCAACGTGAACGTGGACGAATTCAATTTTTAAGTGAACGTTCCGAACACTGTATAATATATACTATATATATATATAGGTATTAATTCTTGTATGACTTCACCGATTTATTGCCGCCGTCGTGTTTTTTTCACCTTCAGTGGTGTTTGTGTTCGAATTGAATGTATAATATATACTCGTATATAGTAAGTATATGTATATACCGATTGTATACGAAAATTCGAAAAATCGTCGAGTTCTTCGTTTAGAAAAAAATGAAATAATTTGAAAATGTATACAATGTAAGTACATATACCTAGGTAGGTACATACAAGGATAATCGTTTTTATCGCACGGGACAACGACGATGATAATTTTTTTTTCACAGACCACTACATGCCTATACTATATACACGGCTGTACCATACAATTATAATTATTACTATAGTAGTATATATAGGTTTACTATATATATTATATTAAAATGATTACACTAAAATTAAATCTGTTTTGGTGTATAATTATTCGAATTGCATATATTTAATGATATGGTAAACATATATAATTCTATATAAATAGATTCAGTACACTGCAATATACATATAATATATGTAATATATTATAGAAAACCTGATTTTTTTTTTTTTTTTGTGGGAACTTTACAAATTTGTACGTACTTAGAACTGTGCACTTAAATGTGAGCCCTGCAGCTAATACAAATACTATACCTATCTAGGTATATTGCTAATATACTATATATATATAGTATATATATAACGATACTATATTGTCAGTGGCGACAGTGTGCGGACTATAGTGCAGGTGGAGGGGCCAAATGTCATAACCCCATATATATCGCGTCCATATTCCAAGTTCTTACGTTACACGAGGACCCTCCCCCCCCTCCTGAAAAAACCTTATACCGATCCGCTGCTTCTGCATGGCTTCGGGTTTTTCGACTAGCGGCGCGCTCGGACGCTACCGCTATATAGCTGCACACGTATTATTAGGGGCCTTGTACACGATCGATTAACATAATATATATTATAATATATTGTATATTATATTATATTGTCACTATTTAGGTGATTTTAATTCAAGATTGACCGTGCGCGACGTACGGTTAAAAGAAATGCGCAGTAGTGCCGGTGGACCGAGTGAGCAAACTGGACACGTGCCCAGGGCCCGCCTCGCAACAAATATATAGTGAATGACAATATTTTTTTCGCGTTCTCGTTTCTTCTTTTTAAAAGCGATTTTGCCAGGGGGCAAAATACGCCGGCCCTGTAAACAATGGCAAAATAATTTCGCTTGACTCTATATATGTATAATAATAATGCGATTATTGTAAACACGTTTCGTATATTGTTGTATGCGACGTTCAACATTTCAAACCGTTAACGTGTATAATGCGACTATTTCATTTATTGTATGTTTCGTTTATGACATTATATGGTTTTTTGAACGAAAAACGACGATTTATACGTACGTCGTTATATTTTTAGATTGCCATTCGTGATGTGGTTTGGTCGTGTATAATATGTATATTAAGACTTATATTATTATCAATAATACGCATTATACTGACAATCGTGAATGATCGTGTGCGCGGGACGCTTTGCGTGCGCGCGTCTATACGAGACGCGCCGCGTTTGTGCGGCCGCGAGCCGCCGATGCGAGACGGTTCGGGATGTTCCAGGGCGGTGCGCGGTGGTACGCTCACTCTGCTCGCATGAGCTATCCCAACTATTTCGCGCTCTGAATACATATTACACGAGCGCGCGCTGCACAGTCCGATGCAATAACGGACGGCTCGACACACATGCACCGCTACTATACGACTGCTTACTATACCGACGACGACGGCACGTAAGGTCGGTGACCATCGCGTATATAAACGTACGTATATATTCGACAAACCGTAATATCGAGTATACAATAACGTTTAGAAATTTCGAAAACCCCCTCGATGAAATGTCCGTTAACTTTCGTTGACTTCTTCTTCTTCTGGCCCATCTATACTCTTCTAAAACCGCGTTCAAACCGTATAGCTATTGCTGTCAGGGCCGTCCCGATAGGGGGTCAGTCAAAACACCAGTCGGCGGCTATTTGAAACTACGATCGAGAAAGTTGATAACCTTTGCATTTTTAGTCGGCGAAACTAGAAATTATTCGCGTTTAGTCGACAAAATCCCGAGAGAAGTTGATTTTTTTCGGAAACACACATAAATCGACAACGCCAACAACGTGAAAAATGCACGTTTCCCACAATGTCGTATTGGTCTGTATAGCGGCAGCTTTAAGAATTTAGCGGCCAACTTATCGTTGACATGTCCTGCACTACCCACACATCCTCACAATTATCCATGCCCAACGCTCTTCGATCGCCCTCTACTTCATACGTCTATCACTTTCTGGGTGTTCCGCGCGGTTCCTTCCCGTGCCGCTCCCGCATTGAAAGGCTGCAGGTCTCGCGGTTTCCTCTTCTCGTAAATGTATACGTCCCCACAGCTGTGCTAGCTAGTCATTGAACTCTGCATGACATTTAATAGACTTAGTCATTGATAAGAAAGAAAAAAAATGATCCGACCACGTCATTAGCATATTATGTAGGTATATAGGAAACAACGGCGCGCGCCCAATCCTGTCCCGGCGGACACGTCCGCGCGCAGGACAATCGACACGTCCCATCCGTAAAATACACACACTTGGTTTTTTTTTTTTTTTTATTATATTTTTTTTAATATAAGAACGCCGTTGTATATGATATATTGTAATACACAATATTACATAGTAAAGCACTCGGTCGCGCGTGATGTTAGGTTGGCATGCATGGGACTGCGACGGCGGCCGCCAAACGTGCCGCTTCCTGTGCGCTCCGCGTTGCGCCGCCTCCGACGACGACGACGAAGACGACGACCGCGCGACGATACCGGAAACGGTGCATATGACGTCGCCGTCGTCCTTTTATTTATTATTATTAACACTTCGGCCCTGAGCGCCCATCAGCGATTTCGGCAGAAAAAATAAAAAGGACTCGTTGTTTTATAACTCTCGAACCCACCTACATCTTCTCTCGTCCGTTTTCCCGTTCGTATTTATCAACAAACCATTATTATAAAATGATCGAGACCGCGTCAAGATAGTCAAGATACTATACGTATGATAACATCATAATATAATATAGTACAATCTATAGGTACCGCATCGGGACACTGCGGTACAGGTCTTGCGCCACGAGGAGAAACAGCAGTAGTCTATCGCCATATACACCCGCCCGCTCATTGCTACTGCTCTTGCTGCTCCTGGGTGTTGCTGTTGCTGCTTCTGCTACTGTTACGTATGTAATAGATATACGTATCTATATATTATTGTGTATATATATATATATATATATATATATATATAGGGAAATGGCGTATGAGTCACGTATTATATTCCAATTACAAGGGTCTTCATCGATTGTACATTATATTATGGAAAGCTAACGCGGCAATTGTTGTATTTCACACACGAAAAACAACACCGAGCGGTATTTTTCATAACACGATTAGTGCGAGAATATAATAATACTATTATAATAACAACATATTATAATAAGTAACACGAACGTGAAAAAAAAATGTAGGCAATAATAACTACGATTATTAATTTACGCGTATTTTACTCGTATTGTATTCATTGTGTAATCGAAGAAAAGTGTTCAAGTGTTCGGAAATTAATTATATATAATTTCGGTAAACTGCACGGCGCACACGCGTCCAGTCCGGTGAATCGTTTCGAAAGTAGGTAATCTAACAACAATATTATTTCAAAATATATACACAACCCGAAAAGAAACGAAAAACATGGCGAATAGCAGCTGTGGTTATTATAATATAATATACTCTATATTATACGTCTTATTCTCGCCGACACATGTGGCAGTCGTTGTTACCACTGTTTGAAAATATAATTTTGCGTCGAAAACGTTTCCTCTGGCTGTATTAAGCCATGAAGTATACGACGACCGTTTCTTATCGTACGGAAGAACACCGCGAATTCTAACCTAACCCCACGTGAATTATCGCTAAAGTTCACACATTACACGCACGTTTAACGGGTACGTACACGGCAGAGCATTATAGTAACCGGCCCATATATATACCGTAAAATATTCCGCAAAGAAAAGTTTTGCGCGGACTGTATAAAAAGAGAAAAAGCCGAAAAGTATTTTTTTTTTGTTTTTTTTTTTCCCCCGTCCTTATCCGATGACTTATGCACGGAAATAACGACCTCGGTGAATCCTTCTCCTCGAACCGCGGTTGTACAATAATAATTAAATAACAATATTATCACGAGTATCGCGCGCACTTCGGATAAGGTCGCGGAGAAAAAAAAACGACTATACGCATGTATATGTACTGTACCCACCCGGCACCACCGCCGCCGTTCGACGGACACATTACACGGCGGCGGCGGAGGACAATAAAATACGAAAATACGACGTTCCTTATTATGTCGGCGGTCGCCACTTGAGCGCCGGGGCGTTCGCACGGGTTTTTATTATCATTATTATTATTCGTTTTTGTTTGATTGAACGGTCGCCTTGCGTTCTTCCTTTTGTGACGACGGGCTGCGACGACCGGACCGACGCACAATAATAATAATAATAATGTATAATGAAATAAAATAAAACCACCGACTATATACACTACTAGGAGGTATGCGCGTACACTGTACATTATAATAATAATAATAATATATACTATATCTACGCCGATCTCTTAACGACGTCGACGACGACGGATTGTTTTCACGATTCGGTTGGTCGGCGCGCGGTGCGCGGCTGCAAAACGCCGGCTCGTAACGTGTACCTGACCGATAAAACGCGGTATCAGCCTCTCATCCCCCCACCCCGTCATCGTCGTCGTCGTTGCGATATCGTACTACACGTTTCCGTAACGTTGCGTTCGGGGCCGATATTGTGCGGTTTGCCATTTTTTTTTTTTTTCGGTCCTTTTTCACGGACCGAATAATAAACATACGCGCGGACGGGTACTGACACGGTCCGCGTACGCCGTCGTAATCGATTTATCCCAGTGGTCGTTGTCGTATATTATATATTACGATGTGGGGAAAAAAAAAAACCGATTATCCCGTATTATATATTTAATTTTATTATAAATGTATATAACCATTTTCTTTTTTTTTTTTTTTCCGTCCGACCACCATATACTCGTATATACTAACGGGTTTGAGCGTGTACCCGGACCCACGAAACCCATCAGCCATATTATATATTATGATGAGCCGCATTCCTAATTATTATACAATATATATGTATAGGCGTAGGTACGTATATAATATAATAATCGTCGGACATATACTATAATATAATCGATACTCTCGCGAGTTTGACCGAGCTGGTAAAATATAATAATAATATATAGACGATTGGTGCGCGTACGCGCGGGGGTCAAACGGGTTACGACGATTCCGTGTGAGGTCTCGCGGACCCCCCGCCCCCTCATATGTACGATGTACGCTGAGGCGGCGGCGACCGCACAATAATTGTCCCGAAAAGCCCCGCGTGTCGGTCGGTGGGAACGTTACGGCGGGGGCGGCGACGGCGGCGGTGGCGTTTGACAGGTTACCACCAGCTTTGGTGGTTAATGATGATGTTATATAGCGCCACAAGGACGATGGGATTTGGCCGTGGTTTTTTTTTTTATTATTATTATTATTATTATTATACTTATAGAAATAATATACGACGACGGCGACGACGACGGCGAAGAGGTCGTCTGTTATTTTTTTATTAATTTCTTCGGCCCGAGTGACGAGCAACAGCAGCGGCGGCGGCGGCGAGCAGCGAACAGTAAACACCACCGTGCGATATATCGAGTTTTCGATGATAATGACGATTAAATTGACTTGACTTGCTTTGTGGGGGGGGGGGGGTGAATTTATGGTTTTTGAATTTTAGAATTTGAGAGGACACGGTTTCTTTTGTGGCCGTTGAGTAGGCCGGGGCGGGTTGACATTGACTTGATGTGTGGAAAGGGGGACGAAGTGATCGACTGTTGGAGTTTGGCGGAGGTGGCATTTGTAAATTCGAGAATCGACGGGATGTTGGGACGATTATTTGATAACGCCCGTGTATATATATAGTGTCGCGCCGCGGCCACCCCCTCGACCGTGAGAAAAGGCGCGCGGGCCCGGCCTCTTTATGCGCCCGCAGTGTCGTGTACTACCTATAACATGTACCCGGCAGCCTCCTCGCTGACCCCGTCGCGGCGTCGCCGTCTCCGCCGAAAATATGTCGAAACGTGTTTTTGCAACGGGTCGGCGGATTTTTCGGACGATTTTTTTTTTTTTTTTTTTATTATTACTATTATTATCATTATTATGATTATTATTATTATTATTGTTATTATTATTATTATTATTATTCCGAATCCTTTCGGCCCGGCAGCTGTGTTGACAATGACACTCGAAATATGCCGAAATTCGCATTTAATCCCTGCATTTGCGACGTGTATATACCTAATAATATGCAGTATATATACGCGTCGTCGTGTATATTATGTATAGATACATGGACGGTGGTATCCATGTGTGTGTGTGGTCGCGTAATCCCATTGGCCCGTTTAACAAACGACCACATGTACAATATATATTATTATCATTATTGTTATCATTATATACCCGGATCAACCTATTTACGCGAAACGTGTCGTCGAAAGGATTAAAAGTCCCATCACACGTTTTGCCCGGTCGACGTTTACAGGAGATTTTAATTGGATTTATTTCTATATATATTATATGACGGTCATATATATATATATATATATAGGTTCATCGTCATCATCGCGTGTCCATCTCCTCTTGCATAATCCGCGAAAAAACTGTGGTAAAGATATATCTGCCGAAAACTCGATTTTGGCTGATATATATGCGTAATTTTATACGGATATTTTATTGTGGCAAAATATGGAATCCCCAGCATAATATATTTTGAGTAAAAATGGTTTTTTTTTTTTAAATTTATATTTACAAGGAATTATAATATTTATTGTGGCGAACCCTGATAAATCACTTATCAGATTTGGCACAATTTTTTAATTTTTTTTTTTTTTTTTGTAACCAAACATGATATATATGATATTTATTCTTTATAAAATTGCACATATCGTGTTTTGCCTCGTTTTTCCTTCTTTACATCAATTCAAATAATATTACCACAGAATAAAAGAATTAGAATGATTTACACGGGTAGCATAGGACGGTGCCAAAATCAGTCGCCATATTATCAGATGCGATTTTATCATTGTTTATACCGTGTTTATACCACAAAATAATAAGTTTATACCATGATATTCTAAGCCATCAATGATAAGTAGCATAATACAGTACTGATAGTATCTATTATGACATAAACAATGATAACATCGCATCCGAAAACATGGCGATTGATTTTGTGATATCGATTTAGTGTCCATCCCTTGATATTACCATGGTTATAACTTATAAGCTATACCTTATTTATACACAAATTACATGATTAAATAAATTAGGTATTTTTATCAAATTATAATATAATATAATTATCATAATTATACACGTTGTGTGAGCCTTTTTCATTTGATGGATATAATGTCATTTTATTAAAATTGCTTTTATGACATGTTGTATTTGTGTCAAAATAATAAGTACAATATAAGGCTTTTATTATTATAATAATCAATATAAATATTTTAAAATTTTTGTATAGTAAATAAAATATATTTTAAAATTATAAAAATTTGAAATTGCGAAAAAAAGTTGGTTTTCTTTAAAATTGCGAACTTAAACAGCAATTTTAGTTCTACGAAATGTTTTAAAATATTTAAAACGCTTGTCCTGAAAAATTACAATTTGGAAGATATCAACTTCTGGCTCTTTAACATGTTTAAAATTAAAAATATATAGGTTTTCACATTATGTACATAATTATTTACATTATAACTACGAAAAACTATGAAAATTTCCAAAACTTGAACGACTTTAACCTTTGCAGATAAGATACGTAGGAAATTTTATAAATTAATTACATTTTGTTAGGTACCGGTATGAATATATGATATATGATGAGCTTAGTCTAGCTATTTTTATACTTTCATTCAATGGCGAAGCCGAAACAACGTCATAGTCAATATAGCATTGCTTTTCTCTATCTTATTAATACTTACACTTAACCAGAAAACCGAATTCTAATCGTTTTCAAAATCGATCGAAAAATGTATAAAAATGTATTTCGAGACAGCCGATGTGTTTTATTGGGACAAATTTACATTTATCCATACTATACAATATATATTAACTATTATTCCAACCGTAATTAATATTTTATAGATTTATCATTTCATTCATAGTTCGGTATAATATTATCTACTTAAATAAATAACTTTATTTAGTATAGACTGTGGAGTGGAGTAGGTATATTTAAAAATTGTCTATCTGTATTTTATATTCATCACTGTTTTCAATCATTTTTATTTTATTTATCTTTATTTATTTAATTATCCTAAATTCACATATTACCTATATACCACTAAATCGTTTATTTATTGTTTTTTAACGGACACATTTAATATATTTTTGTTGTTAATGTTTATAGGACATAGGTATATTAGTATATGTAATCGTTCTTTTTAAATCGCAAATTGTAAAAAAAAATCCCCAAAAAAGATACAATATGACACATACTATATGTATACACATGTCATGCGTATATTCTGTATTGCGTCATATTACACCACAATACCCTACGACACCAAGAAAATAGTATTTTAATGGTATATAATATATGTGTACCTACACGTATTTACACGTTACATACAATATTACTAATATATTTGATCAAGTACAAAAAAACCCTCACATAATCAAATAATATTTAAAACGTTTTCATACCATACGTATAGTTTTCAACTATATATACAAGTATCTATAGATTTACGGAAACAGGTAGTCCGGTAGTCATCGATTTCACGAATTCCTTCACTTTTACTTTACCTTTCAGGGCCTTTGTTAACGTTTTAACGTTTTAAGGTATAAAAAAATGTAGCCAAGGAAATAAGATGTATGTTTACGATTACAATGGGAACAAAAAAATTGCATACAAAAGACATTTCACATTTATATTGTTACGGTTAAAATATATCGTTTTAAGTACTCGTATCTTCTTTATGATATTTTTCAATTGACATTGCAAACGCGGGGGGTTTCATTAAAATCCAATATAGATATATAGGTACCTACTGCGGTTTTTGGATCCAGAGATTTTTTTTATAATATAAATACAAACGTGATGTACTCACAGTTCTATATATGTAATCTCGACTTGACATTTTTATTAAAGGTTAAATAACACTACTTAAGAGACAGGTAATGCCGTTAAATACTCGTCAAATATTGTGTATAGCTAGGTAGAAATTTTCACTTTTTTTTTTTTTTTTGGAAATACCTATATACAACAATGTCAGACCCCACTCGCTCTCTTCTTTTTAATTCCTGTATATAATATTGTTATAATATTATATACGGTATGTGTTACATTTTCCAGTCTGAAACGCGTCGATATATTCTCCGACCGTGAGTAATCTGCACACGTCGAGAACGTCCTTTAAACGTTGGCTTAAACGAGATATCTTTTAAACGCGTACGCCACACAAATATTACGTATATATTATGTACATCCGCTTCCGTGAACTATGACGCGGTGGCGCTTAAATCGGTTGTAAGGTATTTTATGCGGACGGTTGTCGACGAAAGAGTCGAGTAGGCGCACGTAGGACGAACACCGGTCGGATGCGCGTTGGCGAAACTGGTCTCTGTATAGCTCGTATCGAGTAAAATAATACGTGCAACTTGCGTCGTTATTTTACACGTATATAATATATTATAAGCGGAAATATTGACCGACCACCAAATATAGGAACCGCACGTCGTCCCCCGTGTCAAAGTCGAACGCGATCGAGTCCTTCGTTTTTATAATATTATGAATATAATACACGATATCGATATAACTACTTCATTAAATAAACGGAGAACTGCAGTTAGTTAGTAAATATAGATCGCAAAAAAAACATGACCAAGACCAAAAGTACGAATATATAATATGTGTACAACAGAGGACTTTTCCAAGAAACCTCCAGGAAAACACACTGAGAAAAATATCTTGGTGTCTGTGAGCTGGTTTCTGTTTAATAAAAAATAACCCCCACGGGCACAATGAACATAACTTTGAAGGAAGAGAACTCGATTCCGTCGAGTTAACAGAACGGTACCGAACGGTCCAAACGCAAAAGCACGTTTTCGTTTTCCCCTTGCGGCCCAGTAAGACATGTGGAGGATAACCCACAAAATACCCGAGTCTCGTTATGTATAAGACGGAATAATTTGAATATGAGCTTTACTGTACTTGAAAATGTATTTCATGACTGTTGTTTGCTTTATAAGTTTATATATACCTACGAAGTTTATAACAATGCATGAAATGGTGCATTTTACTGTGTGTAATACAAAGTATAAAGTGTGTAGTACGAGTTGTTCTCGGTAAAACCACATTTTATGAAAAGGTAAACGACATATTTACAAAAAAATAAACTTTTAATTTTGAAATTGTACCAATTTTTAAATTTTCAAATGATTTGGTCTGGAAAACTTCAGTCACGACTCATAGAGGTTACAAGGGCAGCTATATAAAGTTCCAAAAATGAACGTGGACAATTTTGGTGGGCAACGTAAGATTTTACGGCCGATTATCCAGTATTTTAAGATTGTTTGCATAACCACCCGTAAACACAGGTACTTCCAAATTCATGCAAATTACTCACAGATTACAGTCGAACAATTAATAATGATTCATTAAATATACCACCTATGTATTAGCTATAATATTGTTTGAGAACAACTGGTTTAGAATCCTTATAACCCCGGCATATCCTTACAATTTAGTCAGATACTGTATATTGACTTTACAATCGACGATTAATCGGTTCATATTTTCTTTCGTAATCGTACCGGTATGGAACCTGTATATTATCTTACAATGTTCGAAAAGTGCGTTTTCCCAAACCAGTTTTTATTTTCTCCCCGTTATTACTTGGTTGTACGTTATTATAGTGTGTGAACTATGTGTGGTATGAATATCCCCGACACGTAAACATTTTAATATTATATAACGTATACGTTATATTGGTTTATACGTTTAAAAAAAATAAAAAAAAAAGGGTTACGTCGAACGTGCGCCACCCCTCGCGTACACGGTATTGTGTGCGCGTTATTACCACACACAGAAGCAAATCAATCAAAACGCTTGCATCGGAGATCGATTTGTCCCGGGTGCAGGAGGCTGTGATATTGGGATAGGGGGTAAGGAGGGGGGGGGGGGTAAGGGCTGCCCAGATAGATAATGCCAGACGCTTCAGCCGTCGGGATCAGGGATTTCTCGGGCCGAGAGAAAGCAATAAAAACGAAATAAAACCGGCCGAATACGAATACGATTACGATACGATACGATTATTACCCACGACGGACGGCTGGAGGATTTTCGACTGTAGCCCGGCCGGGCCTGGCCACAGATTGGTATCTCGTCCAGACCGCTAATGACGCCATGCGCGCGCTAGAGTTTAAGATAATCTTATTATTGTTATTATGCGCGTGTGTGTGCGTGTGCACTACGTATAGTACATTATAGTGTTGTACGCGCATAATATACACGGCGGGAAAACCCGTCGAATCTTTATTAGCGCCGCCGTCGAGACCACCTACACCACCGACGAAGACGACGACGATGCGAGCGGCGTACGTACAAAAAGATGACCGGGTGTCACCTCGGAGATGGGCAATTAATAATCCGATTTCGATTAATATACGCCCGTGCGTTGTGTGTCGGAGGGGTCCTCGTTGTCCCGGTCGTGGTTACCACGTTAAAAAATGGAAAACGTCGTATACTACGTATAATAATACGTATATATAGACAATAATATATATAAAAAAATATACATTATACATTGTAAAACGAACAGATAAAATCCCGAGATTGGGACGAGCGGCGTTTGGGGCATGGGTAGTGGTGGCGAGACGAAGATCGCGACGTTTTTCAGGGTCTCGCGAGTATATACGGACGGCAGCAGCCAGAGTCGCGCGCGCGGCTCCGTTCCGCCGACCGGAAATATGCCCAGACGCCGGCACTCTGGCAGCGTGTCAACATACCGCGACGTCTAGTAGTGCCCAGCCCTCTACAGCCGTGAACGCCGCCGCATCTAGCCCACGCGGCCGCCAACTTTAGCCCACATTGTCGCGTCGCGTAGTCGTCCGCGTCGTCACGTATACACGACACGTTTCCAATTTCCACTCCTGTCCGCGGCGCCCTCGTGTCCTACCACAACTACTCGCCGCGTACCCTAACGAACTTTTTACCCGCTTCCAATTATAGAGAGCTTTTCCGTTGTTACCATTGAATAGAATTTAAAAAGAAAAAAAAAACCCGCGATTAAACTGATTGTACACTATTATATCGTACCTATTCGTGTAACAACGATGTGTACGTGATGTACAAAACCATCGCAAATCTGGTCTGCAAACTCAAAATCCACAATACCCCAATAAACTGCCCCCCCCTCTCGATTAGATACTTGGGAGTTCTCATCCACAGAAATCTAAATGTCTCTGCTCATGCCAAGCATGTTATTAACAAAATCAATGCTGCCGGTCACCTACTCTTCCCCATGATTAATAACAAAAGTCCTCTTTCCATCCGAACGAAACTATACATCTTCAAATCCTACGTGCGCCCCATCTTAACTTACGCCCGCTCCGCTAGGGCCACTAATATTTTAAACTCAGACTGGTCCCGCATCGAAGCTGTCCAAAACAATACCCTCCGCAAAATGATTAACCTTCCCCTGTACGTTAGTAACCACACCATCAGGAAATCCACCAACATCCCGTCCATCTTCGAATACATCAACTCCACCTCCTTCAAACTCAAAAATTCCATAACCTCATCGCCCTTCCCACACATTTCCACCATATCAACCAGCCCCGGGCTCCTCTACGGTTGCAAAAGAAACCGTCCACTAAACTTCTAAATCCCTTCACACCTACACCTCACAACTCCTGTGCAACATCCGACCCTCTGGTAGAAGCAAAAGCTTGAGACAGAGTACCACCCCCCCCCCACACACAAAGCAATGCATGCAATGCAATCTTGTGTGCATCTACAACGATATGTATATATATATACACGTATCGATTTATACACAAGCCTAAAATAAAGTAGGTACTCACGTGTGGTTGACGATAGGCACACGGAGACTAGCAGTAGGAAATTGAACATGGTGAACGTGGCGGCGCGGTGCAGGCTTTGTGACGACCCACCGCCGCCGCCGCCGCCGCCTTGCCGCCTCACTGCTTCTTCGGATTCCGCCGGGCGTCTCCGACCTGAAAGCAAAAACACAAACACGCATTAATTCATATCAAAACCTAAATATACACTATATTATATACAATTGACACACGTTCCGGTAAACCTTCGACCAAAAATACATGATGTCACTACGGTACGCACTGCAGTACGGTGGTGGTCGCATTACAGGTATAAATAATAATCGTAAGCATTTTATTAGGTATGTGCGCGCAGATTTAACGGAAAAGCGGCACGAAAAGACACGATACGTGTACGGTGTATGTGTGCAGTGTGTACGCGGGGCCCGGCCGCCGGCGATGTTTTTAAAAGGTACGTCGAATTAACCGAGTCAAGATAATTGAGGTGCCCATCACCGCCACCGTTGCTTTGGATTACACCACACTTCCTTTTTGTGCTCATTGTCAGTGAAAGTATATATAATATAATATTATTAAACGTCGGGTTTCCATCGGACACGTCACGCTCGTAAATGATTATCACAGTTTGTAAGTAATATTAAATTATAATTTATACAACGCCGTCGTCCCCGAAAAACATTATCGATACGCATTTTTTTTTCTCGGTCTTTCGGTGGAATGGAGAGTTTTTCTTCATTTCGTTATTATCACACCTATTCAGATTGTTATTTATTATTATTATTATTATTATTATTTCTGTCGCGGTGAACAAACGTGAAAACTCGACACAATACGCACGCGTTCGCGTGATTTTCACCGAAATTTTCTGGGTCGGCAACACGTCCGTACGTACGACAACGACGATGACGACGAACCACGGCTGTTTTTCGTCATTCCGTCGTAATATGGGTTACGACGAGCGCGCGCGGCACGGAATCCGGCATGAAATTCGCACGCGTTCCGGTTTGCCCTGTCGTTCCTGTTCCAATGTATTGCGCGGTTCGGCGGGTGCGTCTGCAACGAGCGTGTGGTGCGTATAATGTGTGTGTGTGTGTGTGTGTGTGTGTGTGTGTGTGTGTGTGTGTGTGTGTGTGTGTGTGCTTATACCGGGGCAGACGGACAGGCACGTGATTACAATCGGGTCACAACGAGTCTACCGCGCCGTCGATCGTACCGTATAATATAATGTGGTTTGATTTCTCTCGTTCGCATAATATTATGTCGCAATTTCGCAAACACGTTCTCTCTCGGACCGTTTTATTCATAATAATATGCTCGTATTTACGAGACCCGTGTAGCGTGTGCGGGGGGGCACGACGATTTTTGGGGGAAGGTATTTATGTAGCGGCGGCGGCGGTAAAACAACAAATAATAATGTACTTAAGGATTAGGCGGAGATGTGTCAACGACGGTGGTGGCGACGGTAGCACAGACCCGCGGAGGGACATAGGACGGGAAGGCGGGGCGGCAGACGTTGGGGGATATATTAATATGGTAAAAAAAAAAGAAAAAAAAAAACATCGAAGTCGACTTCCTTTTGTTTCTTTTTTTTTTTTTCGTTGTTTTTTTTTCCCCTTACCCCACAGCGGCTGTTAGCCGGTTGTTTTGTACGGATTCGTTATATAGAAAAATAACGTAGTTATAATACGCACACACATACACACACACACATATTTTATACACACACACACATACACAATATCGAAGATGATGAAAAATGGTGACGGACGACAGCTGTCTTGCGTGGGAAATTAAATACCCGAGGAAAGAGGAAGGTTAATTGACCCTGGCCAAAGGTGCAACGAACCCCCACCACCACCACCACCACCATGGCCATCACCAACCGAGCAAACTATCCGGCGACGCGTAGAATCGCGAGCGTTTGCGCCGCTACTACGCTAAATACTATGAATTTATTCTTTTTGGCGGATTTCGGACCTATCCCCGGAGTCTGTGTGCGAACATCACTCGTCGTCATATTGTTCCTCCCGCGGAACAAGCCAAGACAGTAGTCGTGACACGACACGGTCCGGTTGACAATTTCAGTAAAATATAATATACGTGTACGGTAATGGTATAGTGCACCGGGTTCATAATCTTTTGCCCGGTGTTTTGTTGCAGTTGTACTTTAAAAAAAAAAAATAATAATAATAATAATACAGACGTATTTAATATATATATATAGATTTTTTTTTTTTTTGTATTTATTTATTTTTGGTCCTCCATCCGTGACGCTGCCACCGATGGACCTGCCGGTGGCGCGTCGGCGGTTCCTCTCCATCATACCCCGCGGCCACAAGGTTGGCATTCGTATAGTTTGGTTTAAAACACAGAAACGGTAAGCAAACGAGAGAGAGAGAGAGAGAGAGAGACGACGACGAACACGCAATTCATATTATATGTATATATAAATATATATTCACACAATCTGGCGACAATGATGAAACAAAAAGGACCGTTTTTTTTTTCACCAAAAATTAGACGAGGTCAATGGTCTTTTTCGGACGTTTACGAATCCTATCGTTACTATTAATTTGTAAGACAACGGCGTTTACATTCGTCGTTTAGCGCACACCGCGTATTCACTTATGATATTATATACACACAGTAAAAACATGTCATAAATGAGAACTAATAACTCTCTCGGTCGCACCATTGATTGGCTGCGTTGGAGGTCCGTTGACCTTGAACCCGTTCCACCGAGGAGTCTTCCTTTAACAGAATTTCCTATTTAATCGCCGTATCTATTGTAAAACTGTTTAACGTTGCCATTTTTTTCCAATTCGAATCTATTTCTCTCTCTCTCTCTCTCTCTCTCTCTCTCTCAAACTTTACCAATCAACAGGTCTTTAAAACGACAAAAATTCGGTAATAAAACATATATTGCGTAGTTATTTTCTCTCGTTGTACGCACTACACGTTCCCATATATGCATGCACATTGATATTCGATTATAAGTCTATACACAGATTTCGACATTTTTGAAATTAACATTTACGACGAACGGATGAAAATAACAAGAGGAACAGTAGTAGTTTAAACAACACAAAACGTATTGTCGAATAAATTGCATTCCAAATTGAGAGTCCGTCGCGTCGTAATCGGAAATTGCGAGAGTACGTGCTCGGCTGTTGATTAAAGCTCTCATTGTCAAAACATTTCGTGTGCCGGATGCTTCACATAAAACCTAAGTGCGACAATGACAATGAATCTATGAATCATACACAACAAAAAAATTAACGTATATTAATTTTTTTAACATATTATTATTATCCATGCATCGAGAAATGAGTAAAACATTTATCATAATATATCTTATATTTAGACAATTAAAATGATTAGATGTATGCGTTTACATCTACCCCGAGTGCCGACATATATTTTGAAATAAAAAATAAATATTTAAAATGTCAAAATTAATAAAAAAAAAAAATAATAATAACGATGATAATCGGTTTACTCGCAACTCTCAATTTTCTTTTGTAAACAGTATTTATGTATAGGTCATGTAGAAGTATAGCATTGCCAATAATTGCATTTATTATAATCGTTTTATTCGTATCGAACCATTTCATCCGATAAAAACAGTATTTCCATTCATATCGAATATTACAATAGACACACAATACAATATCTTTCAACGTTTATTGAATATTTTGAAGAGATTAAACCAAGCGTTTACGCGTACTACTCATTGGGCTTTATAATTACGGTATTCAATTATACCTATACGATATAGTATGTATTCAATCGGAAACTTTCTAAACCCCCCCCAAAAAAAAAATACAAAATTCCACAATTTTCGAGTACCGTAATTGATTTTACTCAGAATTTTACGCGTAATGCAAAAATAACGCATATAATTAAACACGATTTTCTTACAAAATATTGGCAAACATCGTATATAACTTACTCATCCATATAAAAACAATATTGGTTTATGGAAAGTTCGTAAACACTAATAATAAAACACTACACAATATCGATTTATGCGACTATCCCAGATCAAGGAAGACTACAAAAACTTGAAAAAATTTTTTTCGGGAGAACGGTTATAAAATATAAAAACGTACATATACGTAGGTAGGTGTTATGTTCTTCTAAAACGAAACAAGTGTGATTTCTATAATATATTGATCGATAATTTTTCTGATTTATATTATGTTATTTATTTTTATTTTTATTTATTATTTAGAACATTTTAGTGTTGCAGTTACTCGTTTTTAATTCGTTTTGAGTTGTTGCTGTAATCTTGAACTATAGATGATGGTGGTCGATATAGTCCTATATGGAAGTACGATTAAACAGACTTATACACAGTAACGTATACATTTTTTGATATGTACCAACTACCATATAATATAATTTTCATAATTAAGTCGAGATATCAATAGATCTACTTATATGAGGAATCGAGCTGGCAAAGTATGCATACTTTCTCCAAGAATATAATAGAACGTCTAGCAATGCGGAAACCAGTGCAATGAATCACGTGTGCAAGTCTGTGTAAATGCCAACGAAAATTATAAATCAGAATGTTTTCCATAGAAACGGGACATTGTTTTAGGCCCTCCAAAAATAAAGCAACCCAACCCTTCCATATTCAAAAATTAGCCCCGTTCACATTGAAATCGTTTTTTGATTTCGGCAGTTCGTTTATTATATTTTTTTTTTCTGTCGACATCATTGTTTTGCCCCTTGACATAGCATCACCCCATTACTTTATTATATCGGTACGTATACAATAATAATACATTATGTATATGTGTATTGTAGGTATGGATATATTAACGAACCGAAGGCGGCTGGTATTTCGCCGACATGCCTTCGCCCTATATACGTTTCAACACGAACAAATCCATTCCTAATTTAACACGGCCGCATTAATGAACGATATCGGTAAGAATTATACCTACTTTAGATTTTATCGAGACGATAAAATAAATTATTATATTGATAACTGCGGCGATTTATAAAAATAAATTCCTTATCAATTATCACGGGCGTGATCAGCGGTGTAGTATATAGGAAATATAACATGAACTACTCGAGATGGCTTTGTAAATGCTAATGAAAATAAAATACGCCCATTTCTGCACGCACTGGCGGTCATAAAAAGTAGATACCTATACACTTTTAAAAAGTCCATACGAAGAAATATAATACGCGAGACGGAAAATTTAAAAATGCATTCATTATAGGTTATTATAATGATCTCCCACTCTCGTCGTGTTATAGGTACAGTTAATTAATCTCGAGGCGGTGCTTATCAAAAAAAAAAAAAAAAAAACCTATAATAATATAGAATATCATATTATGTGATTACCTGAATGCCTGGCGAGAAATAAATAAAAGCCGGAAAAGGCCGTAGACCAACAGGAGCCTTGTGGCATATTACAATCCGTTTCGCTTTCGATTCGCTCTACCGTCATCGTTTTTCGAAATCTTGTCGCCTCGACTTTTACTTGCAGCAGGGCGTCTCGGTATCCTTTTCGGCGGCGTTCATGAATCAAGTAGTCCCGTGATCGTGACAACGTGTGCTAACATCGTTATTCAGACGTAATTACATCGTTACCGGTACAAACACGCGCACCTCACGCACAATGCTACATCACTTTTTACGTACGCCGCAGATTGATGGTTTTTCGAGGACGAAAACGTTGTACAGGTTAATTTTCAATCGTGAAATCGCAGTAAAATAAAACCGGACGAAAACGCACTGAAAACATGCACAACTATCGCGAAAAATACAGTATACGCGATAATGATTTTAAAAATTAAAAAAAAAAATAATTGCATCCACTTAAAACACGAAAAGTAATGGATAATTGTTGAAAAACGATTTTAAAAAACACGGTTAAAAGTAAAAAATCGCGTTTCACTCTATTCGTTGGAATGAATGTAAAAAAAAAAAAAAAAAAAACACACATAAAACGCACGCCGAACCACCCCGACGTAGGTGTTACTTGCACAGCGCTTTACGCGAAAAAAACCGCCGGTTTTCAAAAATAACTCTTTTCACCGGCACGGCGAACTTACCGGGACACAGGATTTTCCACGTTGGGCGTGTGATAACGACGAGACCCAAGCACGGGCGATTACGATAACGGTGATAATTCGTTGATAATACCCGTAATATCGTATACACATGGAACGTTACATATATATATAATATACCGGCGCACGTGTGTGTGTGTGTATATTGTGTGTATATGTGCGTAAATCGTGATAATAGACTTTTTACGCAAATTTATTATTATAAAATTATAAAATCGTACACGACACCTGAAACCAGATAAGATTACACGCGCGGACAGCATACGAGCAGCGAGACGAGAGGGAACAGTCGACCGAGCAACGAACCTTCGACTGACGTGCGCGCGCGTGCATGTATAGCCGTTCGTACAGAAGGCACTGTGCCGCCGCCGCCGCCGCCGCCGAACGCCGAGCCAGCCGCCGCCGCCGCCGCCGTGCCAACCGGCTCACGACCGCTCACGACCGTGCCCGAACCGGATGCGTGCCTCGTCGTCGAACCATGTGCATCCTATATTTATTTATTATTATTATTATTTTTTTTTTTTTATTATTATTATTATTATTATTATTATTATTATTACCTATTTATTATTATTTTTTTTCCCGTTTTTCGCTACCCGCGCACGTCGCGAGCCCGCGTGTTATGTATACGGTATTATATCGGGAGCACATAAATCAACCCTTTTTTTGGAAATGCACGCGCGTGCGTGTACGCGAATCACCGGTAAATTACCATAATGCGTTTTATAATAATATCCGTATATTATGGGGGCCCCCGGGACTGTTTACTCTGTATAGCCAAAACTGCGCGGCGTGTGAAATTATGTCAGCATTTATAATATGATATATCAAAATAATAATAATAATAATAAATACCCACTTCGTGATTGATTTACTATTTTTTTTTTTTTTTTTCTACACTCGATAATATAACAATGGGTAAGTTATACGTATTTTACTACGAAATAACGTGTGTAGATGCGTATAGTCGGTGGTAACCACCATAACCATCCAGGGCACGTGACCCCCGTGGTGTGTATAACCATAATTATTATTGAGATGATGCGCGAGCCTACCCTATGTGGTGATATCGCAATGACCGTACGTCCCGTATTTTTTATGCGCGATAGTCCCGTTTTCCAAGATTGCGTCCCATTGTCCCGATCAACTTTGGGCGTGTCACACGTTTGAAAGAGTGGGGTCCCGTTTTTTTTTTGCTCATTTATCGTTTTCAAACCGATTTATGAATATTTTCATAGGCAGTTATATAGACGATTCGCTATTTTTATTATTTTTATTGTCGTCGTCCCTTTTGTTAATTTTCAAAATATGATTACCCTATAGGTTACGCGAAAATAAAATAAAGAGTTTTTTTTATTTTTTTTTATAATACTTCGATTCTGCAGGAACGTACCCAAAATGTTGTTAAAGAAGTGTTCAAATTCCAAAGCACTTCACAAGTTTATAAGCAACAAAAATATTAGTTAGAAAAAACGCACTCTTCGAACGTCTTAACTGTAATAGGCGTTAACAGTACCTATACCCACTTCTGCAGTGGAGGCTTTGGGGGCCAGAGGGTCATAGCCCCGCCCAAATTAAATTCCTAAAAAAATAGGTCTTTCGAAATGGTGGAGGCCCCAGGTTAAAAAAGATTTTCAAAAACAAGAAAATAAGACAAAAAAATGAAAAGGTCATCATCAACCTCAATTCTTTTTTTGCCCCCCCCCCTAAAAAAAAATAAAAAATTTTATTCTAGACCTACCACTCCATTGCACTTGTAGACTGCGTATTTTCCACAAAAAAAAAATAATAAAAATAATAAAATAGACGTTAGCAGAGAACATATATAATTACTGTTAGATTTCTAGGTTTCTATACACGTAACAAAAGAAAATATTATATTATTATTTTCTTTTATCATATTATAATATAAATTGATTAATCACTTATGAAATAACAATTGATTTCCAAATCAACGATCTCCCTATATTGACTATGACAATGCGAATTGTAAGTATAGACGAACAGACAGACACGGCGAGGATATATAAGGATTCTAAACTCCGTATGAAAACCTAAAAACTACTTTTTTAATAAAATATTATTATCATTTATCAATTCTTACGTATTTCAACGTGTACACGATATACGTAAGATGATAATCTTATGTTCTAACTTCAATATAAAGATCCGGATCCAACATACATCTATTTAAATATACCTATGCATAGACCCGAGGAGTAAATTTAAATCTAACATACCTACACATTTCATAGTTGCTACAGAAAGATAAACGCATGTATTTCAAGAGTTTTTAAATATTTAAATCAAATATATATAGAGAAAGTTACAAATTTAAAAAAGAAAAGTCCAGATATAGAGTATATAAGTTGGTACATCGTCCCTTCGGTCCACGGACAGGATATTGTATTATATTTATTTAAAATTTAAAAGCAAAGATAAATCATTGCATTCAAAAAATAATTGTGAACAAAATTACGCGTGTGAAGTCTCCCCTCACATTGATAATTCGGTATATTATTAAAAAAATAAAATGAAATAAATTGGTATATATGATAACTGTATTTGTTATTTTGTTACTTTTCATGTATTCATAAATATTTCTGTAATAAAAAATGGCTTTCTTTCATGCATAAGAAAACTCTTGAGAAAATAGAAAAATGTAATTATTACTAAAGTACCAACTAGAACCAATTTGCTATAAAAAAAACTATTTACTCCAAAACTCCTGTTCGACACCTTCTATATTCGGAAAAAAATATATAGATATTAAAAAGTATTATTAGTATTATTTCCAAGATAAAATTTTACTAGGTATATATTTACTTATACATAAGTTATACTATTTTAGAACAATTTAATAAAACATACATTTAATTCTAATGAGGAGATGATCAACAGAACACGGACCTATACGGAATTTTCATTAAAATTTTAAAATTTAACATTTAGTTTGCCTAGACCCTTCAAATCGTTTTTCAACAGGAGCTAAGCAGTGGAATGATTTTATCCTAAACTCTCAATAAAGCATCCCTGAAAAATTGGAGATAATAATTTTTAAAATATGCATTTACAGATCAATATGATAATTTTAATATTTGTATTTTTAAGTTAATGTAGGATGGTAATATTGGTAATTTATTTTTTAATGACTCCAGACTATAAGAGATAAATTTAAACTTAATTTAACGTATTTAAAAAAGATCATTACCCGTTTCAATTAAAGGTAATTAAACCATAGCCCTTTTATGCCGAAATGGTCTCTTTTAACCATAGCTAGTTTGAATTTTTATATTTTTTGCTGTCTAATTTAGAATATTGTGGTGTAATAAATAATAAAAAAAACACCTCCATTATATATTGAATAATTGAAATACATAAGATATATTGGAAATTATTTCATAAAATATTATTTTACGCATTCAACGTATTGAATGTTATTAGCTGAATTTCTGTCAAAAATGTATATTAGCAAAAACATTCATTAAAAAAGGACATAAATTTCTTCGTGAGGGGATGGGGATAACTCTCCTGTAGATCCACTACTGGTTCACGAAAACATACAACACTACAGAAGGAGCAAGGCCTCCTAAGTCCTAATATATAATATATTTAATATTTTTGGTATTCAAATTTTAATTTTAAATTCTTTATTTAAACCTCATAGATTAAAATATTCCCATTCCTGGAAATGTTCTCCCAAATTTACGTTCCCGGGAATAGACCAATAACAGTACCCAGACCAAAAAAAAAAAAAAAAAAACACCACCCAAGACGACTCTGAATATTAATATTCAATATAATATCTAATATATCCAATATCCAATATATTACATAGGTATTTTACGAATACAATACGACGACGACATTTATGATAATTGAAAATTGATGACATCGTTTCGTATAGTGTTGATTAATCAACGCAAGAACGTGCGCGCCCGGTTAACGGCAATTAGCCGTATCAAATTTTACTGAAATATAATTAATATCCGTTGTCATTATGTGTAAGATAATATTAAAATAGGTTTGGACGTTTTAAACGTTTAATCAATTTATTTATTATAAGTAAACGAAAAAAAAAAAAAAACATGAAACGGCACTAAAGAAAACGTGTAAAAATTAAACGCGGAATTCGATTAGAATCGTCCGCCGTAGGCCTGGTGACAGGGGCGGCGGCGGCGGCGGGTGAGCGATTAACTTGTTTAGACCAGTAAATGACGAGATAATCCCGAGTTTAACGCGTTATATAAGTAATTGTTATAGCTGGATGGGTGACCGTCTAGGATTTTTATCCCAACACTACACATTTCTGTAGCACACGGTTATGTTTACAGAATGTATAGTAAGTATGCGGTTAAGAGTTGATAATAATAATAAAATATATACCTATATCTACATTTTTTTTTTTTTTTAAACCACGTTTAATATTAAAGAAATAAATTACTACACTATACAAATAATAAAAAAAAAATATATATATATAGACAAATCATCAATTATTGTGAACCGTAGATGTATTAATATAAATCATATTTATATGTTTCTAATTTTTATACACATTTTGAATTGAGTGTATGTAATTTAATAAAGTTCACTAATTAGGCATTATACCGAATAACACCAAATTAACTAGTGTTATGATTAAATTTAACATATCTATTAAGACATTCCAAAACATTAATTACTCAGTAATACTTTCACTGAAAAAGAGAAATCTTTATATTAACTTAATAATGTATTAAGTCAATTTAGATACATTTATATAAAATTCAGTGGGTATTTTAAAATAATGAATTATACTATAAATTGCTTCATTTTTTTTTTTTTTTTAACGGATTCATAGACCTTAAATACTATAATAAACCAAACAAAAAATTAAGTTTTTATTTTAATAATTAACAAAATAAATGAGATCACCTTCTTTATCGGTATCCATACGTTTTAAATTAATATACATTTGAATCGTTAAAATTTTAATATCACACATAACACTTATAATTTACATTTAAAAATGACATAAAAAACACATTATATATATACGAAGAAACATTCGTAACTGTTGTTAATCGGAAACTGAACTGATTTTTTTAAGAATTTCCCTTAACGTTCTGCGCATTTTGGTATCCCACCACACATGGTTTATATGATTAAATAAAAAAAAAAAAAATCGAACAAATATGTGACCCAAGACCTATCAAACCATAGTTTGTGTGTTCAGTAAAAAAAAACTCCCTTCACAGCTTGACCACTACATTCATCTCTAATGACATTCGGTATATACACTATATAATATTGCGATGGGACTATTTGCAAATAATATATTACAACAAATATATGTAATAATAGTTATCAGTCTATTATGATTCCAGCAATCCAGTTTGAAATGAAAAGACGAATTAAATGTTCTACACAATAATAATTATGGGATTGAAAGTAAATTATACTAGATATCAACAGTCGCTTTCGTCCGGAATGAATAATGATCCCAGTGAATATAACAACCGCTGCAGGATTATTTATGAACAAGTTACAACAGGTTAACGATGACAACAATAACGATAACACACAATGTAGTGAACAAATTATACCTATAGAAAAAAAGGTATAAAAAATAACGAAGAAGAAGAAGAAGACGATTTCTACCTCTCAATATTTCACAAAAAATGTCAACATTTTTTGTAAGGCAAAAAAAAATTACACCCTTGGAGGTAATTTATGTGACCTTAAAAAAACACCAAAATATGTTGCTATTATAAGAAGAATTTTGCACCTACGGTCAAATTAAAATATCCTACTGACACTGTTGACAATAAAAATTGGAAACGTTTCCTAGAATTATTGTTATTATTTTTTTGTGCTCAAACCCCATATCAATAATATACCGTTTCGCGTCCACGATCTAATGATCCGGACACAGCATCTGCTTTTTTCTTCTATCGTCTGCAGGACACGCATCGTCTGAAATTGGACCATTATACAAATCTCGTACGCTCGGCAATATTATTAAACACCAGTGTTCACTCTAGTGAGTAGTTTCATCGATTATTGTGTCTGCATTCTCGTATAATATTATGATACCTAGTCGTTTTATAATAAGGTACCATGTGTGATTATTGAAACATAACGAAATTTCATGTATGAACGAACTCGTGGTTAAAGCAAAGCAAATTAATATTACTGACTCATGGAAGCACGGTCGTATACGCGTGTACAAATTTATCAAAATCAATCGTTTCATCATTACTTGCATATAACACAAATGTTTACTATATAATATTTTCCTGTTATAAGTTACATGTTTAAACAATCATACGTATAGATAATACACACGTCACATAACGCACATACAATTTAATGTTTATAGTTTATAGGTAGGTATATAATATTATAGGTAGTATAGGTAAGTATATAAAACACAACGAAAAATTATTGTCTATTATTGTTTTATTATTTTAATAATACCAAACTACTCGTACATTCAATTGAAATTATATTACTTATGAGACGCATTTATTATGATTAGGTACGAAAAAAAACTTTTACTGAATACAAATGTTTTTTTTTATATATGATTTTTTAACGACTAATGCAAGTTTCGAATATAAAACTTACATTGCCCAAAGTGTTTCGATGTGATCATTTTGTTAGTATACAAAAAAAGTGAAACGTATGGTAAAGTCAGGCAACGCTATATATGTATAACGAGTGCAATAAAAATACTTATGTATATATGTCATTTAACTTTACAAGCTCCCACGTTAACAACGTGTAGAATCCACGTGTCCGAATTGCGACACTTAATATTATTTATATGTGTCACATAGACTTGGTTAAAGTGATAATTTCCGGAGAGGTTTACGCGCCACTTGGGTACGTCTCCGAGTCATTTTACAAAGTACTCGATAAGCATTGGTTATTGCATAAGTAGATGTCAACAATATTAATTCTATAACATCAATAATTCAATTCTAATAAAGTTGACAAGTCGGCGGCTTTGCACTACATATAATATATTATATCCAAACAAGATTAACGGCGTTAGAGGTTACAATAAAATTATATTATCGGCTCAATGTGTAAAATTAAAATGCCTATGATGGCCTTATATATAAACAGCCGTTTACTATACTATTTGTGTGGCTGCCCTCGATTAACGCGCCTGATATAAATCGCAAAAAGTATTTATTTCGCACTTGATAACATAATATAATATATTACCACGCAAAAAATAGTTAAAAAAATGATGGTTCAGAAAATGTTAAGATTTCAACAGTACGTCAGTACATACGGTCATATTTTAGTAGATAGATAGATTCGAGTTATTATCAATAATAATTATTGAAAACATCAGGCAATATTAAGTATTTCTTAGATATTATTTTATTAATACCTAACAATTATTGAGTGTTATATAAACACGCGATTTGTCACTTTTAAATATACCCAGCCTAATAAATTTAATGGAGATTCTTAGCCTCAGTTTACATTAAGCCTACATATGTTTTATATATAATATTATAATATACTCGTATGCCCGCAGTTATTCCTAATGGTCAAGTAATACATAATATACTTTGTATTCCATATTTTAATCATTTTTTAACGTGTCATCCAAACCCTCAATAGATATTTTTCATATTTGAATTATTTTCCGTTATTGTTGGTTGGTTAAAATTGCAAACTGTCACATTACACATTACTCATTATTCAATTATTGACAAAATAACATTATGAAACATCATAATATCCTGAATTATCATATTTCTCTGTGTCTAACATATTTATATTAATATGATCGGAATACAACCAATTATTATTTGTACGCATAAAATAACAAAACCATATATACATTAGATTTTTACGAAAATATTTTTCACCGCGACTTTGAGACGTTTT
The DNA here is from genome assembly GCA_025469235.1 of Pemphigus obesinymphae. Lineage (NCBI taxonomy): Eukaryota > Metazoa > Arthropoda > Insecta > Hemiptera > Aphididae > Pemphigus > Pemphigus obesinymphae. The sequence goes on from JAIPRL010000707.1 coordinate 67,980, forward strand.
ATTCGCGTGCCAGTCTAGACGAGGTGCGCGCGCGGGTGCTTGATACCGTTCCAAATTCGTCTGCATGCTCGTTATGAAACTGTGAATTATTTATGGGCCGTAGTATTACGCGATATTTTATGAGGATTCATCGAAAGGACTAACCTTACCCAACTGAAAACGGTTCATGATTCAGGCGACATTGGCGCCATCCGAACGACTGTAGACTTTCATTTATGTATAACAAGGGAAAACTTTAGTGAACGAAGCGATGGGAATGGGCGCTTGAGGGGAGAGGCCGGCAAAAAAATAAATAAAAAGGAAAAGGAATAGTCGCCGAAAATATATACATATACATATAGGGTTTTATTGCTTTAGCTAGCTTTTAACAATACATCGGCACGGCTTTCGTATATATTTGTAAGTTAAACGATTTTGGACCGGAGCTTCGGACGGAATAACCAAACGAGGAGAGGGGCTGCAAAATCGTATACTTATCCCGTAATATATTGCAGTATTGCAAAAGTGCAGGAAAAACTACGATATAATAATGATTTATAATAATGTATTAATGATAACCGTCGGAATATCTCTGAATTGAATACACATATCGAACTATATTATATAATACTGTGGACCACAAATATACTGTTTTATTAGGATATAATAAATGAAAATCCGAATAAATGTTATAACAAGGGCTCGAACTTAATACACGAAAAATGATCAAAATATGCATGCAAATATGCAATAAAAATTGTTAAAATAAGCATGAAATATGTAAAAATATATTTTTAGATACTAAAAATTTATATTACTAAACTAGTAACTAATTTTAAAACAATTACTGTTTTACCTCACCTATCTTTATAATTGACAAATAACTAAATATAGTAAGCTTACACATGCGTATTATCGTGAACTCACGATGATAGTAAAAACATGGATGCGTTATGCTATTTATTGTATTTTTATGCGTTGAAAAGTTGCCGCGTTTAAATCGTATCCACATCGTTCATTTAGGTATGTCCGAAATTAATAAGGAATTTTGAAAATTAACGCAAATAAACACGTCAACCGATGTTTTATGCATCGTATAAAAAAAAAAATAGAATAAATTGTGGAAATTAACTTTTGCTCCAAAATATGAAAATATTAAAAAAAAATACAAATATATGCAAATTTGTTTTGCCCAATTCAGCGTTGTTATAACTTGAAATACATTTAAAGAGTACTTGGCAAGTTTTTGGACCATTTCATAAAAATATACAAATGTATTAAGTCCCGAACCTTAATTATAACAAATACGTGTATTCAATTGTTTGACGCCGTGAACTATGACTGTTTTTATGAATGTTTTTCCCAATATAAGTCTGATATAATTTACAAAAGATAATTGCAAACATTTAATAACCTACAAATACGGAACAAAATCCTGGCTTTTGGAAACAACGTTCTATATGAAACTAGAATAAATGTATAAAGAACGTCCGCAACGAGGCGCCATTAAACTTGTATTTATACTGTAAGGCGCATTGAATAGGCAATATTGGTGATTCAATGCATCACGCTCTTTGATACACGACACTATAATGGGTTTTGACTAGATATTAAGTAGAACATATCACGTAAATATATTATGTACCTCGTAAATGATGAAAATGCATAAATGGAATAAACTTGTGTTAGATTGTGAAAGCACATTAACCGTACCTACCTATATAATGCCATTCGAAACCAGCTATTATAGAAATACTAAATCTTACATTTAAGATATTGCGTCGTGGATTTTCGTATAATAAATCATACTTGCACTGGTATAATGTTTGAAAATATTTAATATGATGCATTTCAAAACTATTGTCATTATAAAATGGTGAAAATGAAATTTAATTATTATAAATAATTTGTATTCCTTTAACACTGCAGTATTAAACTAATTCAAGTATTTTATACATCAGTCTTTAAAAATCTAAAAATTTTAATTCATCAATGCTATATTAACTATAAACTTTAAATATACCGATATTTCACATAAGCACGTGTAAACAAGAAACTATGAAGTTTGGTCAGATTTGAGATGATACAATGTATTATAAAACGTATAAAATGCATTTTTTAAATTTAAAATATTTTATTTTTATAGTCTTGCATTATGAAATACATATTTCAAACACTTCGAGTGTATATTATATTTATAACAATAAATATTTACCGGTAAATAAAGATCTGTTTTCCAGGGCATTAACATCGCTTCGCATAAAATATATATTAAACCATTAATAAATAAATATAAAATGTGATTCAATTTTTTATGGCGTCCCGTTTTGTTGCCAATGGTATAGTCATGACTAGAGAACATTAAAAGTCGTTTAGACGTCTGGGAACAATTGTACACGAACTAATAGTGTCTCTTTAGGAAACAGTGATTTCCGTATTATGCCTTTTTATCGATGATGAATATACAAAACCCTGTACAAAATCGAGGACGCGCTTTATGGAACATATTTGGCACGCAATCCTGGTTCTTATGTGCATATATTATCAGAAAAAGTTCCATGTACATACGTCAAATTATCCCATATAATTCATTTTATTTTACTTTTCTTTGATATACGATTTCGACATGCTTCGTTTTATGTAATATACGCAATGCAGATAACATAATATTACGTACGAGACGCACAGAAATGCAAGGGAGAAATATACATATTATACGCGTAGTATATAAATATATACAACCAACATGTAGAATATTGTATGACGGCGTTTGTTCCATTGAACCGGTTTCCACCTTAAGGGTATATAAATAACGAGGCGTTTAACCCCATTTTCCGTCCCTTATGTACGCTCGGAAATACGTGTATGTTTCCAGAAATAAATTGTTCAATTTATATACGTCCCGCGGGTAAAGAAACTTATTTTTTTTTTTTATAGGTATATACTATACATGTCTCCCCATTAAAAAGCCCGTTCTTTTTCGCACCATAATTTATTGCGAGCGTCACGAACTAATTCCATATTCCCCGAATGAGAAAAGACACCCTTTTTTTTCTAGTGATATAATGAACTATAGGGAAAACGACGAACACGAAGGCGTTACAAATTCGTTTTTTCACATTTAATTAAACGTATTTCTATTATTACGCGTACGGCGTCGTAATACGCACATAATATATCTTACTGTATTCGAAACGATTTTCATATACCTATAAGTCACCGATGTGACACTGTAACACATCACTATGTATACTATAATTATGGTGACCAGATATAAAAATCCAAAAAAAAAGTAAATTTTAAAATGTATCCTCTTCTATCATAAAAAATACCTTTCCGTGAGGGGATTGGTCTATGTGTAAACTATGTTATAATGTTTATCATAGCTATAGACCAACTCCATCAATACAAATTTTTTTTTGGCATGATTACTCTATTATTTCTATTTTTATACCATAGAAAAAACTGAATATTTGAAATTATTTTTTTACAAGTTTAACTTATTAAGGGGGTGTCTGAATTTGAGGTAATCACCCACCCCTATTCATTCGTAACGCATAGGCAATTAACTGTAAAATATTTTCGATTCTGCATAGATGAAAATATAATTTGTATTCAATACATATAAAAACATCTGTGTCGCCCCCCTCCCCATAGACACAGGTCAAATACAAAATTGATGTATTTATATGATGATAATGCTTTGAAACTGAATATACTGAAAATAAATGAATTTTTAAAGTTAAAAATAAATACTAAGTGTACAGTAGTACGGTATATAATAATTTAATATATAGTATACCAAAGTGGTAAAATATTATCTTGTACTAATCAGATCAAACCATAAAACGTAAATAATTAAATCATAAAATGTGATATGTAGGTGACGACCGGCGATATTAAAAGAAAATAAAAATACAATATCATGTAGGTATACTTAACACTATTGTTAAGGACACTATAGGACAATGCAACAAAAAAGATTACTGTACCTACTACGGAAAAAAAAAAAAAAAAAATACGTCTGGTCGCTATAACTGTATAGGTGGTACCTACTGAGTGTACGCGTATTATTGTGTAAAAATTTTCAAAAACATCTAATGGTATCACGTAAGTATACTAATAAAAAAAAAATAAATAAAAATAAAAAAATATATAAAAAAAAAAAACACGTGTAAATCTACCTGTAAGTATACACGCTGAACCGCCTCGGGCGACGACTTCTTCGAGACGATGACTATACACGTACCTTCTCCGTATAGTTCATTACCGTCTTGGTAATGAAGCTATTACTTACACACGTATATGTATATAATACGGGTTAAGGTGTTCGGCTGTGCCATATGGCCACCGGTGCACACAGGAAGAGAAGAGAGCACGCGTATAGGTAAGCATACGTAAGCAAGAGGGTTGTTGTCGTCGTCATCGTCGCCGTGTGTCGGGGGCGAGCGAGCGCGCGCGCGCGCGCCCGCGCCCGTACGGGAATCTGCACGCGTCGGGAACCTGTGTGCTCCACATCTGCCGTGACGACGAGAAAGACGAGAGAGAGAGAGAGAGAGAGAGAGATCGCATCTGCCCCCGGGCCGCGTGTGCGTTTCTATATTTAAAGAATATTGTATGCCGCGCGCAGGGCACACACGTGGCCCAGCATCCTGTTACCGGCCCAGACACCTCAGCTTGCAACAGCCCCCGTTAGCCCCTATTTGTCCTGCCGCCGCCGCCACAGCCCCGTTAGCGCCGGGCGCGTACGATATTCAATTAGTAACGAGGGTGAAAAAAAATAAAGAAGGAACCAAAAAACCAAATAACTTTCCTCTTAACACGATGACCTTTTGAATTTTTTTCCTGTTTTTTTTTTTTTTTTTTTTTTTACAAACGCCCGGAGACATATTGTTTTGAACGTGGTGCTGTCGATTAGCCCAAATAATTATTTAGGGTTCGTAAAAAAAGAAAACACAAGACCTACACCAGCCGTTTTTTTTTTTTTTTACATAATATATATTACAGACGAGGGCGCCACAGAAATCTATGTATAAAAAGTTTAACAATTCAGGTTTAGCGTTTTAATTTTGGTGTTAATTAACCATTTGGTGCAATTAATAATTGCGCGTATATAATATGTTACTTATATTGTACAAAGTTCTATGAGTTCAAATTAATTCAATATTTTTCCTAAACTTTTCTTTCATTGTACCTTGCTTTGCGGTGCACTTTTATAAAAAAAAATAAATAAAACATCTGATTCAATTTCAATCTTAAATCTGAAGTTTTTGGGCGAATACACTCGCTACAAAATGTTTATGGTTGTACCGATTTCATTGTTCTTCATTCTCAATATTAAAACTTGGGCGCAACTTGGTCCTGCAGATCTTTGATCGTACTAAACGTCCTATGACATAAATAGGCTGTTATATTAGCTGTAGTACCGGAAATATAATTATTTAATTAAACATGTTTTTATGACGAATACTCAAAAAATAATTAATAGTTACAATAAAGCGAAAATATTTAATGGATTTGGACTCGTAAAGCTTTATACGCAGTTCTCACAAAAAAAAAAAAAAAAACAACTCTCTATTATAGCTGTTTTGGTTTCACAATTGAAATGCCAATTTCGATGATACACACATTTAAATTTTCTGACCTCGCATTATACAGTCGTATAATAAAATATTATTATAAGCGTATGGTCCGGTGGACACCACCGACGATGAAACACAATCTCTCGCGTCGCGGGACAATATGAATATAATAATATAAATACAAATAAATGGCGAGCGCGTGGTGGGCGGACAGACGCGCAGGTATATACGACGGCGGCGGATCTAGACCTCTAAAAACATATAAACACACAGAGAACGGGTGTTTTGGATAAAAAAGAAAAAAAAAAAAAAAAAAAAATACATATACATCGAAAGCAAAAGCACCCGGTGCTAGCGGTATCAGGTTGCAGCGGTCGTGTGCCATTTGGTGTCTCGGCATCTCTCTTGTCTCACATCTGTCCGCCGTTATTGTGGCACGTACCTTAACGGTACGGTTCAACCCTTCGGGCCCATATATATATATATATACACATACAATACCGACGAAATTTACAGCGACGCGCGTATACGTATAGAATTCATTATACACATAATATACAAATAATAATAATGATAATAATAATTTTTCGGATAGACACACGTACGTTCGTGTTCAATTTCGGTCGTTTGTCTACATCGTCAGAACATAATATATATATTAAGTGTTTACCTATACATATATATATATATATATATAGGTAACATGGACTACGTATTATATTAAGGGCAGGGCCGTTAGGACCCCACAAATTTGTATGTGTGTATGCCGCACTATCCGAAAAATTGATAAATAACTTTGAAAATGGTAAACGAGGAAGAAAAAAAGTCATTCGTATACAGTGTATGCATTCTATATAGAATGCCTATAGTCAGAAGTGTTCTAGATATACACCCTAACAAGGCGGGGAGGCCGCCCCTTTAAAAATTATTGTCCTCCATTGCCCTCCCCCCTAAATACGGCCCTGATTAAGGGACGAGTCGCATATTTTCTATAATATATACAGACACAAGACGACGTAATAGTATTTAAGGTAGGTATGTATAATGTAAATTGTACACGTCGCAATATTATATAATATGTAACGGTATATACATAGTTTGCAGAGAATATGTGTGTGTGTGTGTGTGTGTGTGTGTGTATACGTATGTATATATGTGTACATAATATGCGTATAATAATCGCCGGGGGTTGTTGGTATATACAGCAACACGTGGCTTACGGTGGCCTGTTTAGCCACCACCATCTGCCCGTCAGATTGTTGCGAACTCCCTTTTAACAAGTTTTAATTTAATTCCTCCCACAACGCGTTCTTTTACCTATATGTGCACGCCGCCGCGCGCGCGCTCGCGCTCTCGCGCTCGAGGTACTTAGCAGGGTCTGCGGTGGTGGCGACGTCGGCGGGGGACGCGAGCCGTCTGCTCTTCTGGATGGCTGCTGCAGCGGCGGCGGCGGCGGCGGCAGCTACTGTGACGGACGTGTGCGCGAGTTTGCCAAATGTTACTCGATCGGGTTCCCGTGTTTGCGCGGGCCCAGCACGAGCCCTTCTGTTTGGGGTGTTTTTTTCTCCATATTTTCGTAAACAACTACCGAAAATCGCAAAATCATTACGGCGCACACCTATATATATATATTATACGCGCGGGCGTCGTGGCATGTGCGAACACGTCTAATTGGGCAGCCTCCGCCGTCGCCGCTCACAATAGAAAAACACGAAAAAAAAAAAAAAAACAACACGTACACACAATAGGCCAAACACCGTGCTCGGATGTATGACGACGGTTTTCATTATTTCGCTGTTATCGTGTTATACATTATATCGTACAAGTACCGACGCGTGTTGATTGATTTAATCACAATTTCAACACTCCGGACGACCAGACATATCGTTGTATATATATTATTATCATCGTTCTCCGTCGTATCACGTGTTATATTGTTTCGAACTGTTTTTTCCGTGTAAAATTTTTCGACTAGAAGGAGTCGAGGATGTGCATTTGGCGTTGGTAAACGATATAGGAAATCGGTTCTCAAACTGAGGAAGGGGCGCACCCAAACTAGAGAGGCGTTACAAAATTTCAGGGGGAGGCGTGAAAGTTTTTAAAAATACCAAAAACAAATACCTACGTAAAAATACGTTGATGAAAATGGTTATGAATTATTGTGTGTAATTACGTTACCTATCTTCAATAACTTAATAATACATTTTTAATCAATATTTAATAAAATTTACACCTATATATACTTTGTTTTAAACATTTTAATTAGAACAATAATATTCGGATATCTATAAAAATAAATTAATAAAAAAAAACTATATTGAAGTTTTATTTATGATAATCCAATACCTTCCTAACATCACAGACATGACATATTATATGTACTAATATTTATACTACAATTTTAAAATGGAGGGGGTATGACCTAATACAATAGTATAAAAGAGGGCATGAACCTTAAAAGTTTGTGAACCTCTACTATATAGATAATACTCCATACGTAGCATTTCGATGGTTCCAATATAATTTCCTTAGGGTAGAATAAAAACTTCCTTCTACACTGTGTATGACTTACCGTATACATACTTATACGGTGTAAGTACTTATTTTTATTCAAGGGGAAGGGGGCAAGTGGAAATAAAAATTAAAATCCCGGGCAAAGCCGAGTATGACGGCTATAGGTACTATATTATTATATTTAAATTACATTTCAAAAATGATTTTTTTGATATAAAATTAATTCTATAGTTAGTATAGTATATACATTATACACTCAAAAGGACGCCACACACTCGGTTTTTAAGGGGTTTTTTATAAGCAATTTTAGGGATATTTTTAGAAAAATGAAAATCTCACGTTTGAAAAATATTTAAATACATTTCAGAAGTAATTAAAAAATAGTCCTATACTAGTAATATATTTTTATTGTAAATTATTTAATTATTTATAATTTTATGATCTATAATTTTTTATAGAGGTTGTTGTATGTTAAAATAATCAAGTTTTCTGGAAACGTGCATCTCCCGAAGCATGTTTCACGCGCGGAAACACGACAGTGTAGCGGTGTATTATATACATAATGGAGTATATCTGTTCAGTGGCGTGTCATACATGTGTGCGATGTGTGCAAATGCCACGGGCCCTTGGTTAGAGGGGCCCCATTATTACTCAACGTCCCAGAAAAAAAATTCAATTATGTAAGAAAAAGTAAAAAGATTGTTCACAATTTCACAGAGTTCTCCTTTTCTCAATCTGATATCAATACATCATTGCCATAAATTTGCATTACCTACATTTAATTATTTTGGTATAAAAATACTTACTTTAAATTTGAATTTATGAACCTATATTTATATTATTTAGAATTAAAAAGTGAAGGGGGCCCTTTTTTACTTTTTCACAAGGGCCCATCATGGGGATGAACCGCCACTGTATCTGTTCGTAAATTTATAGCATTTACAAAATCTAATTTATACATTCTATATGTTATTATGCAAAATGTAGTTTTTACTATGTCCGATTATTAACCCGGAAAATTCTCAATTTGACATTTATAAATCAATAACGTAGTTATACACGTGTAATGTGCATTAATCCACGCAAATGAACAATTATACTAATATGAAAAATTGTTTTAACAATTGATAATTGCGTTGAAATATAAATATTTATAATATGCTGTGGTAATATATTATTATATATAGGTATTATACATTTTAATATAGGTTCCTATGACCTACCCGTAATAATGACGTTTCCTTAATTATGTATAAGTAATATTTCGTATAGTAGTATAGAATATAGTTGACACTTTATAACCCTATATAGTTGGTACTTTTGAGAAATGGTTTTTTTTACCCCCCTCCCTCCCCCCAATAAAAAAAATTACACTCCGCTATGAATCGTTTATTATCTTATTGAATTAAATGATTTATCATTGCTTTCAAATTTAATTTATCCACCATCAATGTCTTACCCGACATGCGAAGTACCCCCTATTGACAGAACTTTTTTTAAAATTTTAAATAGTAAATAAAAAAAAAATATAGCTAATGTATACACATGATATCGTGATCCATATAATACATCATCCCGAGTACAAGTAAGTAATAGGTATATTATGTCAACCCATCCAGTTCAAAACTGCAAAAACTCGAATAAATTGGAAAAGAATTAGCTGCACTATACATATTCTCTTTTATTTAATCAATTTCAATTCAATAACGCAATAAAAAATGAGTTAAATTATTGATCATTAGATAGCCCTTGTTTCGTTTTAGGATAACATATAGGTAATTGCATAATGCAAATACCTATACCTACATTACTCGAATTAAGGGTGTGCGAGGGGGGCAAAGCTTCTATATTATTTAATAATATTTTGAGAGCATCCTCATTAATTATCTTACACAGTATAATTCGAGGGAACGCTCAATTTTCGAAAGCATATAAGTATCTCTACTTCTATTTCAGATTTACTTCCAATTCGAGTATTTACTGTACATAATTAGTATATATGTCATATACCTATATTATATACTTTTACGAACAATGGGCAAGTTCACAAGTTATTTGTTTTTAAAACTAGTTCAAATTAAAGTAGTTGAAAATAAATAACTTAAGTTATATATATTAAGTTATTAGCTAAAAGTTAATATTGTTATTTCACTGTTTATTCTACTAAAGTAAAAATAATGATAAATTATATTATCATATTATTATTTAATTATATTAAAATATATAATGTTAAATTTCAGCAATATTTTTTTGAAATTTTAAAACATGACCTATTGATAAGAAATCGTAATAAATTAGAAATTATAGAAGGTAATATTTGTATGGTAGTGGAGAAAAATATTATTAAAAATAGGAAAAAAAAATCCAAGATTGTATAAAATAACAAAAATACCAAAAGAATAGCTACGTAATTACAATAGTATAAATAACTTTTCTTATATATATATAATATCTCAATAAGTTAAAATGTGTTTAAAAAAATTACTTAACTACTTTCAAACGTTCCCCCAGAAAAGTTATTTTTTCAATTATTGCATTCTTAAACTGGTCGATAATTAGACTTTTAAAATATAATTATAATTTATAATTATACAATTGTTCATTTGATTGTATATATATATTTTTTTTTAATGCGACATTTGTATTGTACATATTTTCGTAAATAAATTAAATTAATTTTTTTTGTCGTCAACAGTTTTATATTTTAGATTTTAAGCGTAGCGAAGAATACATTCGTTTTACAAATGAAGTAGTTTTTTTTTTTCCATGTATACATACACTTTTTTGGACAGAAGGAATAAAGTATGTATTTTCTAGAATAAAAGTTTTTGATAGGAAATTCGTTCAGTTGATACTTCATTGAGATCATTTTTGATTTGCTAAATAGTTTTAAAAATTGTAACAAAAAACCATCTTTTATAAGGGAAATAATACGAAAATTTGTTATGACTATATACGAGTTATATAATATTTTTTACCGCCAAAAAAAGACAGAAAATTAATATAAATTGGAAAATTAAAACGACAAAACTTGAAATGTACACCAAATATTTATTATAACACTACCTGTGTGACTATAATAGCTTATTTATTATACAAGTATATATATAAAAGCTTATATATTATATTTTAATAGCTATATAAATGCTAATAGTAATACTCATGTTATACACACCGAAGCTTCGCTTATGTCGAAAGACATGATTTATTATTGTTTTCAAATTCAATATACTTACCACCAATATCCTACCCAACGATCGAAGTGGGAGCACTTACGAGGCCTCCTACTGATCGGCTTTTTATTATTAAATTGGATTATTTTCCTAGATAAATTAAGATGACGCCACGCACCCGATTGTTAAGGGGTTATGTATAGGCAATTTATAAGCCATTTTAAGAAAAATTAAAACCTTACAATTTAAAATTATTTAAATACCTACATTTAAAAATAATCCCGTATGAGTAATCAGTAGTTACTAATTCTTATTGTTTTGTAATATTTATAAAAAAAAAAAAAACATGTTTACGAAAAACTGTTAAAATGGCTTCATAAAGTGAGTTAAAAAACCTATTATCAAATCGATATAACATCATTTTGGGGTGAAATATTAGTTTTCTAGTTATTAGTTAATAAATTAAAATACTGAAATGAGATTCATACGAATATGTTGTCCTCTATCGATTTCATAATAGATATTTTAACTCTAAAATTAATTAAGTACCTGTTTTAACAGTTATTCTTAAACATGTATTTACCGCTTAAAATCGTCGGTATGACGTCCTCTTAAATTCTGCATATAATTCTTATTCACCACCAATATATACACATACAAACTCACAAATAGTTATTGTCTTATTAATTTTAGTAATATATGAACTGCCGTTTACTCTAATATATTTTATTTTCTAAGTATTTTTGTGTTTGAATTCTTAACAGTGTTTTTGGTTAAATACCTATTTTTAACGTCGTATTTTAATTTTATTTTTCACTCGTTGTCTGTTTGGTTAGTATGTGTGACCCTTAGAAGGTAAGTTATTTAAGTATATAATTTGATGCCTGTTAATGTTCTGATCTAGTCTAGTCTAGATCTAGTCTAAAAATAATCCTGAACTTTGTTCCTTAAAGACTTAGCTAGATAAGTACGACCTGTTTAGATGAAAGTATCCTTTAGGAATTGCTCATATATACGTTATATGGTCATGTAAGTACGATACCCATTAATTTTGAACTTTCAAGTAAATATATAGTTAAATGCTGTTGGATTTAAGTTATCGGTAGAGGAAAAATGTCTAGCTATATTTTTGGTATTGCCGTGTACGTTAAAAATGAAAGAACGTGTACAACAGAAGTTTAAAAATTAATCTGCTAACTATAATCATATAGTAATTATTAGTAAGATAGAACTAAAACCATAAACAACACTTAAAATGCTTTGAAGTTTTGAGTTTATAGTATTTCGTAGTATTCTTATATATTTAATACAACAACTTTAACTAACTTTAACTTTCTTTACACATTTATATATATTATATGTATATATATATACATACATATATATTATTACATTATAAATAATTTTGATACCTAACGTTATTTAGTATTTAATATAATACTACATATACAAATATACTCGTATTAAATGTATCTCTTTTATATCCGGATGAGATTAGGACTAGGTATAATACACTCCAAGTTTTAAACATATTAAATACCACCTTAACGACTTAACACGTTTATACAAACAATATAAATTATCTCGTGTATGATAAATTTTAAATAATCATCCTTTATTATATATTAAAAGATTTTAAAAAGATACTACAATAGTATTAAAATAACTTCATAATTTTCGTATACATATATAACGTAATAATTAATTATTAGCAAACGATAAACTAAAAAAAAAAACATTATTTCAACAAAAATGTATTTATCAAGTCCATTTCAACATTATTTTAAATTAGGTCCATCCTAATCCCTATTTATGCTTAAAACTCATAGTACAAAATTGTATTTATTATCAATTATGTATATATTATATTATGTTCAAGAGAACTAATAATAAATATATATAAACTCAACCCTCAAAAAATTTTAAGAGTTTTATGGGACATTTTCAAGAAATTTTAAGTAAAATGAAAATCTAACAATTAAAAAGCCGTCTAGTTACAGATGGTGGTGGGAGTTGGTCTATTGTCTCTTAAGTTTTCAGAAAGAATAGTGTATTATTATTATTATTTTAAATTTGAAAACAAAAATAAATCATTGCATTCTAAAAAAGATTCTGAGAGAAATTTGATATAATATTATAAAATCAGTAATCACCATGAAAATTGGAATTGTTATTTATTCATTTATAAAAATGTTCCATTATAAAAGGCAGTTTTTCTTTACACTTAACAAAACTACTTGGAAAATCAAGAAATTACTTCTCTAATATACGAACTAGAACGAATTTTGAATAAAAAAAAAAATAGCTCTTTACTCCAAAATCCTGCTCAACTTCTTCTACCGACAAAATGTATACTGACATAAAAAAAATACATTCCTTATTTAACTCATATTTTTAAATCTTCACTAAATATAATCTAATTTAATATAATCTAAAAACGATTCTACAAAATATTTGTTGATTGTTGCACATTTGAAATAGGTAATAGATTTTAGATTCTCAGCGAATCGAGGGTGCTAGTGGTTTTACAATGATGTTAATTTTTTTTTCTGTGTAAACACCTTTTCGACCAGAAGACTTTTTTATGATATTAATATAAATTAATGAAATAAAACTGATTCTGGTACATTTTTAAGACGTAAAATACTATAATACTATAAAAATATTTGGAAACATTGAACTCGTTAAAACAGTTTTAAATTTCATATTATAATGTATTGCGTGACTCTATGGGTCCAAAGTGGCACGGGCCAAGAGTGGCGGCGGTGGATTCCAGCTGCAGGTTCTTAATATGAAGGGTAATAGAACACACGCATATAAACACAAACCCTCCGAGAAACGTGAACCCATTACAACCCCTCGGACGTTCTTGAGTAATTCTAGACGGGCGCCTACTGCAGTTTGTTTAACCGGTTGTTCCGAATTCTTTCTGGAGATAAACATTGAACATGTAAAATGCTTTTTTTCGTGAGATTAATTAAAAAACGTTTCATTAGTCGGTACATAACAATTCAAAAAAAAATATATTAAGTAGATATCTAAAACGATTCCAATTAACTCTTCCAACTCTTAAAATTCCAACTACTCTATAAACACATTCAAGAAACGAGGTTGTTTATTTTAAATAGTATTGAGTGTTTTTAAAAACGTATTTAAAAAAAAATTAAATATAATTAACTTGAACTTTTTTAATTCATTATAATCGAATTTAAATATATATTTGTGTAAATTTACGATAGCCCTGCCCTACATCTAATCTTTAATCAGTAAGTATAATATTTAAAATTCTAAACTAATTGTTATGTTAATTTCTTCTATTATTACTCGTTTACTTACAATAATTATTATATAACTACCAACATTATTAATAAAATAGTTTATACATTAAAAAACTTAAAAAATACTATAATAATAAATAAAACACTTAGAAATATCTACCAATATAATAATTTGAAAATAATTTTATAAAAATTAACAAGTTTAACCTCATTAGCCATTATTCATTACAACCAACAAAAAATGCGAAAACAATAACAATATTCTGTAACGTTTAAAAAGAAAATATTACTATTTCTAATACTGTACAATATTTTAGATAATACAATTACCGAAATTGATTTTCGTCAATGGCCAATATATTTTTATTTATTTATTAAAGTTTTACTCCAATTATGCTTTTATCCTATATAGCAATTTAGACAAAATGAAAGTAAAAGAAAATATATACTACCAAAATCAATAAAATCTAATTATGGCTATAAATACGCGTTTCGAAATTATTTCAATGACAACTGATAATATGTTGCAAAATTTTATTACCGAAGGGTAGGTACGTTTAAAATGTAATAGACTTAAAAAAAATAATGTGAATATCAAAATCAAAAGTAATAACAATAACGCGCAGTATAGGTAGCTCAGTAGCTAAATAATGTAGAAAATCGTAAATTTACGTCACGTACAATATAAGACTATATAATACGTATATTTGTCCCAATTCGTCGTGACGTTACCAACAACGAAAAAGCTCGAATACAAAACGTTTTTCGTTAAACCAGCGGCAGGCTAATATATCGAAAACGATGCATATAGATATTATATACATTAAAATTGTTTGAATATTAAATTACGGCAGCATTTTGGAGGAAAAAACTATCGAGTACGTGACTGAGAGCATGCGTGACCTACACAATTAGTTATGTAAATGCACCAAGCACGCGCTGTATCGCATATCACGCCCTTGTTGTATTGTTATTTCTTTGAAATCTAAAGTTTAAATCTATAGAAGAATACAATATCACATGTATGTATTTTCATAACAACTATTTATCCGCAACTACAACGGGATACGGATCGATTATGGCCGGTATTAAAATTGATCGGGAAGAAAAATTTAAACGACCGCACCAATGAAATTGTTGTCACCGGAAAGCACTGTACCAGAACGACTGCACACTATATATAAATGCAAACGATGGAATGTGGTAAAATGTTACATTCGCGAACAAAATATAACGATCGGCATATCTAAAAGCAAATGTTATATACACTTTTCGCATGGTTCTCGTATATAGTTTTCAGAATTTGCAGAATTTGTATAGAAACCGAAAGAAAAACTCCATTTACTTCACACCCTTAATCCGATCTAGTAACCCGTGAACACGCGCGTGACAAATTCCTTGCACACCAAAATCTGTATTACAATATCGGTGAGCATAATATAATATGTATATTAATAATGACACAAAAAAAATATATATAACTGGCGCCAAAAAACCGGTTCAGCCTAAACGTTCGATAGTATAATATTCCGCAGCTATTTAAACGAAGCACGCGATATTTAAAAAATCCCTTGTTAGAATTTAGAATAATACGTAAATATAAGCACCTGGTAAGACTGTGTGCACGCCCAAAATTCAACATACGACATCGCAATGTCGATATATAGGGTCCTTTTTACTTTCAGAGGTCGTCAGCTTCCTTGTTTTTGTGCACCAGGAAACTGAGGAACCCGAGTACTTCATGAACAAAACACAACGATTATTATTTTCTTTATAGACCACTACATATACGATAAATAAAAATGTATATACAGCCGATATATTATATTACCGAAACCACGCCTACAGATGGGTACATATATCGAGACATGGTTTACTATTATAATGTAAAAGACACGTAGGTAGTTTATTTGACATAAATACGCGGCGCGCTGCAGAGTCGAAAGAAAATACGTGACCTTACATAAAATGTGCAACATTACAAATTTGTGATACATTATGGATTTTTTTCATCACATTTTTCTGTTTCGATTTAATATTATATACCTACCTGAAAATAACATACCCAACGTTCGAGTGGTTTTCGTTTTCTTACAATATTAAAGCTCTTGAGAAAACATTAAATATATATATATATACATTAATGAAAAATTAAAACTTGACCATATATATTAAATAAATATTTAAAAAATATATATATATATATATATAGGTGTACCCATATATTTTAGAAATATATGACTTATAAAAAAAAATATAAAATATACAATTATTTTATTTTTAATTTTAACCAAATTTATTCAAATTAACATTGATTAATTTTACGAAACATTACAATAACAATAATAATATAACGCAGTAGTAGGTAGGTAAATGTTGGTATTTGTTAAAATAGTTTTAATATAAAGAATATAACATTTTTAAAATATTTATATTATATTTGCAGTTTAACCAATATCTAGAATCATACAGTTTACAGAAGTTGTCAATTTATTGAGTCTAAACATATTTTTCAGATTCTAGTTTTCTTTTTTTGATAAATGTATTTATATAGTAATGCTTTTTTAACTTAAAAAAATCGCTGAACACCCTCTTTAGTAAATGTTAAATAACCTTTCATTCATTTTAAGGGTACATAGTAACTAATGTGTAGAATGTTGAATGTGTAGATGCTATGAGGGTGAATAAATTGTTAAAAAAAATAAATGAGAAAATAAATAACAAATCCTCAGAGAATAGTTTTAATGGTAATATAATACTATTTGCTTATAAATGTTATTTTTTAATAGTTACATTTTATTAGATAATACAATTATTAAATTAAATCATTTTTACTTTTTTCATTTGTATATTATACGTATTATAAATTATAATACACACCAATTATAATTTTCTAAAAAAATAATCAATGTTTAAATTGAATTTTATGAGCTTATAATTTATATAGGCACATATTTATATGTATAAGTAATATACTATACGTATAATAGTATATACTATTCATTTTATCAAAATATATAACATACTGAAATTACTTCAAATCATTGCTATTATAATTTATATTAACATTTTATTTTAAATAAATATTTTTAATCGAAATAATGAAAATAATAACAATTATAATAATTATTATTGAATCATTTTCAAACTTTTTTCTTGGGCGTAGTGCATAGCAGTAGCGGCTCATGGGTGAAATATCTGATGGTGCACAACCAAAAAATACTACGGATTAATAACAAATATATTAACAATATATTATGTTATTTTTCTAAAATTTCGATATAATAGGTAGGTACTGTACTACTGTAATAACAAACGTGAAGTCTTTAATTTTATTAAGAACATACCTACATTCATATGAAACATAATTCAATTTACCTTATGCATATATAACCTAGAGAAGTTATATCCTAATAACATTTGAAAATGGGTAGATAATAACTGCACCAAACGACAAACGTTGTTACGACACACGACCACAGAATAGTTAGATATACATAGTTGGTGGTTCTAACTAGTTTTGTTCGCCATGCTATATAATTTACACGGTGTAATTTTCCCTGGAGAGGGAATAAAATACAACTGCGTACAACTGTGAGTAAATGGCGCATCAAACATGCATTTTTTAAGTGTGCGCAAAGGATAGCGCTGCGGTAGCGTCGCAACAGTCGTGACTGAGACCACTATATTATGGGTGCGATCGTTTTGGACGCTTATACGCTTACAGTGCTCACGCTTACAAACCGTTCATTTTGGGTTTAAGTGCTTGTAATCGCTTTGCTTACGTTTCCAAATCGAACGCAGTGTGAGCGCGCGGCGAAGTAATAATAGTAGTTTCCCTCAAAACATTTAAATATTCAAAAAAAGAACTTGAAAATTTATTTTATAAAATAATAAAAAACGATTTTATATCTGGCCCGCAATTATCTAAAGTTTCAAAAATTGACCCACCGGTTACTTTGAGTTGCCCATCCCTGATTTA
The DNA here is from genome assembly GCA_025469235.1 of Pemphigus obesinymphae. Taxonomy (NCBI): domain Eukaryota; kingdom Metazoa; phylum Arthropoda; class Insecta; order Hemiptera; family Aphididae; genus Pemphigus; species Pemphigus obesinymphae. The sequence goes on from JAIPRL010000707.1 coordinate 86,488, forward strand.
TTATTTATACCAACTATAGGGATAACTATAATATTAGTCAGATTTACTAAAAGATAAATTACTATAGTAACACAATAAATTTTGATTCGTCACCATACGCAGCACGTAACCGTCCGATTATTATTATGTGGCTATATATTACCATTGAATTATTAAATTATTACGTACGGCCGATTCATTTTTGAATTTTAATGCATGGCAGTGTTGGCATTCTTTGTCCATAGCGCCGATGACAATTTGTAAATGTAACGAATAGTTGATGTCTGACTCATATTCAAACGCAAGGCAAAGAAGTGATGCACTTATCAATGCGCGATGTACATGCATTATACTGTTATTCATGTGCTCTATAGCTGTGTGCCTCGGTGGCTCGTTGACGCGCCTCTCTTCGTCTCAATGCATTAGCTCGAAGGCGTTCCTTGCGATGCTCTTGACTTTCATTTACACGTGTGTTTGCAACCTGGTCTCTAAAATTTTCATTGTCCGTCAATTGATCTTCTGTCATTTTATTTAACCTACGGGTGTAGACTATTTGTGAATTCCGTGTAAGTTGACCGAACTTAGTAAATTTTATAGAATCATCGACACAAAAAAAACACTGAAAATAAAAAAATTATAAAAAGATTGATTCACGCACAATTGTGGAATATTGAAACACAGCGAACAGACATAGAAATGTCAAAACAACGCCAAGGTTAATACGCCAAGGATATTATAATACACATAAATACCATAGCATTTGAATATCAGCACCACGGTCAACTTCTGATTTTTTCATTTTCAATTGGTTGATGGTGGGGGATGGGAGTAAAATTGTGAATTTGAACTATCCAGGGACCCACTCAAATATACACAAAAAATGTCATCAAAATCAGTCCAGCCGTTTAGGAGTTCAGTGACACACACGTACGGAAGAATTATATACATAAAGATAATTATAATATATATAACAATATATATATATATATATATATATATATATATAACAATATATATATATATATAAACAATATATAAAAAGGAAATACGCCTAGAGTATGGACCGTGTTGACCTCATTCAAAAGTATATTATTGCATGCTGTATTTTACATGAGTTCCTGATCTACCTACTTAAAACTCCATTGATAGACAAAAATGTACAAGCTCATGGGGAGTTGATTGCAATTCATCGTCAATGAGCAATTAAGAAGGACATCATTTGTGATCAACATCCCATTCGCCATATATACCTTGTGTATTTTAATTATATATAAAACTATAAATAATCAATGATGATAAACATTAGTTTAACAATTGCTTAAAGATTAAATATGTTTTATTAAACACTCAACATGAATCGAAGACTGAATAACATTATAAGAATTTGGGCAGTAGTAGGTAAATAAATAAATAAACAAATAAATAAATGTCAAATAAATATATTTTCAATCATAAAACTATTGGACATAAATATATAATAATATATAATTATTGGGCAAAATATTTTATTATATATAAAAGTATTAAACAAATTATAATCCTCAGTCTTTATTTACCAGGGTTTAAATTGTATGTTATTTAACAAAAGTTATTTACTCATTTTCCAGTGTTAAATTAGATATACTTGGCACTTTAATGAAGTTATTTACCAACTACATGTTCCAATTGGGTCACTATGACTTTACATTGTATTGAGTGCTATTTTTCTTAAATATTTAAAAATCAAAATTAAATTACATAAATTCAAAATATTTTCATTTCCATTTTTCATTTAGGACCACGGCTTTAGATAGAATGGTTACACAATGACGTGTGATAAGACGTCCTTCGTAGATTCTTCCCAAAACCACCCAAAAACTCACATCACTGCAGCGCTACTTACTTTGTAATATTTTCACAGGAAATAGAAGCCTATAGTAGTGTAATAATGTGCCACAAGGGCGCTAGTGTGACGTGAAAAAACTGATATCATCAGAGAACTCTTTTGTCCGGATTTCACCGTGAGTAAACATAGACCGTTGTGTAACCATTCTATCTAAAGCCGTGTTTAGGACTCAGTATCCCAATATTATTTATTATATTTGCACGGTTAAAAATATTGAAGGTTTTGAAACTTTTTAGACTGACAATATTATTATAATAATAGGTACTAAAATTGTTTTATAAAAAAATTAAATAAACAAATTGACTACTGGACGTTTTTCCAATTATTGTGATAAACTGATAAGATATCACAACGCTTACGCCGCACTACCGATTCGGTTCTAAGCGTTTATTATGAGCGCGGAACGATGACGTAGCGCTCAGATTCCATGACATCACAGACCACAGTTGAAATGCGAGCTCTTACATAATATACCAAAACGAACGCATTGTGAGCAGGACCGGCTCAAGGTATAGGCGAGCTAGACGCTAGCCTAAAGCAGCACTTCATAGGGGACGGGGCATTTTTTGTTTATTTGGAGAGGTGGATCGAACAGTCAGACCTTTCTTTTTAAAAAAGCTTAAAAAGGTTCTGGGAGGAAATGTACACGATAGAGTGTACGCAAATTCTAGAAAAATCTGTATGACATTTTATTTTAGGAGCAGAAAAATCAGATTTTGCCTAGTGTACTATTTCTACATGAGCCGGCTCTGATGAAGCGTCCAAAACGAACGCACCCTATGTGATCTGTGGCCGCGACCGTGCGGCTACCGACAGCAACCAACAATACAGCGGTGCGATGCGTGATAATATGTACATTAATAATATTCACGGGCACGACAATTTATTACTAAAACAGCGATAAATAAATAATAATTTTATATATAAAAACACGATAATTTACTGAAATTTTAGGCGGTGCTCGTGCGCCTGTGCTCCTTAACACGAACCGCTATTGGTGCATAGGCAAAATTGAACTCATCTGTGTTTTGTGTTACAAGGTACCTAATTAATTATTTTCAATAATTAATAATAATAATTCTAGTTCGTATAATAAATAATAATTAAAAGCGTGACTATACTTTCAATTTAAGCATTAAAAGAATTGTGAAATATAATAGTTAATATAATAAATTGTTAATTATATCAATAATCGGTTTCCTTAATTCCCTACAATTAAATTTTAAAATACTTTAAATACTAAAATTTACTCGAGATATTTTTATACATGGCCTATATTATTTTCACAGGTATTTTAAAATTATTTTACTGTATAAAATTAGATATGCTGTACAAATGACAAAAACTTTTAGTCGCTCATTTTTAAATTTTAGAAAATGTTACACAGTTTAGTTTTTTTACGCATGAATATTGTAATTATTGTGCGACTCAGGACTTATTAAAAACATCGTACCGCCTTTTTATGTACACGACAATTGATTAAAATAATTTATGTGTACTATATATTATAGACGTGCGCATGTGATTCTTCAATTAGAAACATTTGAAGGTGCATTATTATAATATTATATGCAATTAAAATAAAATAATTTAATTATATAATATGTAATATATAATATTAATACTATGTAATTAGTATTCAATTTATTAGTACCTACCGAATATGTTTTATTATATAATATATCAATTAAATTCCAATACTTATGACCTTTAGAGGTTAGAACAATTTAAAAATAAAATTCGGTTCAAGACAATTTAGTTATAGGTACAAAAACTATGTTTTTATTATAGATTATATACTATATAGTATACCTTTGTAAAAACAATAGATATATATTATAATAATAATATTATATATATATATAATAATAATATATATTTACTCGTATATGAAAAATATAATATTATTCAAAAATAAATTTATTTTTAAATATTAATGTGCATATAAAATTTAAAACAAGTACCAAGATTTAATACGATTCGAACAGTTTTACCCATAAAAAACTAATAAAAATAATGCACGTGGAGTCATATTTTAACGGGTCAATAATTCGTGACAACAGTCAAACGTTAGATTTAAAACGTACTTTTGACCCACTTTTATATTAAGTGAGCAAAATATATTAACGCCGGAAATTAAAATATACATTAAGTTATTATACTTGAGTCTTGGCATCATGTTTTAAATTGAATAATTGATAAACCCAAGTGTGATTCATATTCATTGAATAGATCATGTGCAACATTTTTGTTGGCTACAAGTAGTATTATTTATAGTACATATTAATATATATTCACATAGTATGCATCATAGTATTATAAAATTGTTTACCTTAAAAAATAGTTATAGATCAAAATAATAATAATCAGTGGTGTATTGAGTCATTTATACAGTGTACACTTTATTTTTTATTATTACTTTTAAATATACACTATATACTGTTTCAATGTTCAAACTAATACATATCTACAAGTTAGGTTAGGTTAAATTATATATTATATAACTTATAACTACCAAAACCAAAGAATTAGTTACCGAAGGGACATGTTAACTAAAAATTTATATTATAAAAGTGCCTAAATTTAAAAGTTAGTTACAAAAAATATATATTAACTGATTATTTACATAATTAATTTAATTTATAAATAGAAATATATATATAAGAATTGATTTAAAATATAATAAAATATTACCAAAGATTTAAGTTAGAATTTTTGTATTCTAGAATGAATATTTTACATGAATACATGAGACAGTTGAAATAAATAATAGTTACAGCCACTTAAATAAATGTTAAAACTGTAAGCTCAATCAAATAAATACTGATTTATTTGATTTTTGAAGGTTGAGAAATTAAATTTCAAAAACAAGTATTACTTATTTAATAGGTAAGTATATAAAATATGGTTAGTAAAAGTGTTATTTTTATAACAAAAAAAAAAAATGTAATAAAAGAAAGTTTAAAACAAAAGTTTAAATTATTTTCGAAAGAAACGAGAAAAAAATATTTAGGGTTCTAAATTTATACTCACGAATTTGTATACCAATATATCACTGATAATAATAATAGGTACCTAATTAATTTCAAATGAAGAGAAATTAAATTTATGGGTATACATCCATTTTACATGAATTGTCTGGTGGTATTTATCATACCTAAACGTTTTTAAACTACAGTTTAAATGTTAAAAAATAACGTTTACTAAATATAATATATACCAGTTACTGGAAGTATCACTAAGGTTTTCAAAAGTTTATGAATACAAGGAAAAAATACAATGTTACTTTTATAAACCAATCGTGATTAACACGTGGAAGATTAAAGAATCCAAAAAGTGTCTTATCATAAATATATTATACAGGTATATATATATTTTTATTCTATTAACTATATTTGTATATATACTTTATAGACTAGGTATTATATCATAAAAAATACAATTATTTTAAAATGCTATTATGTTTATACTTTTTATGGAACATAAAAATCTATCATAATTATCTGACCATTGTCAAAAATATTTATGTAGTCATCCCCGTAAGTGATTGTTTATTGACTGGATTAATGACTTAATGTATACATAAGTATGCTCTATAATATATACTCTGTCTCAGCCCCTAAAACTAAATTACGTGTAATACGACGCACTTTGTGTAGTACGAAATTAGCAACTGTGTTAATAAAATTAGGCAATTCTGCCAATTATACATTTTTATCTATTATAATGTTGATGATAAAAATAAAAAAGGTCATTTAAAGAGAAATGAATGAAATGTGTATTGTGTATAGTAGGTACGAAAATCAAAATATTTTAGGGGCGCTGCCCTGGCCAGCGAGAAAATACACAGCAGATTAGCCGTAACTTCACAAAAGCCGTTAAGAACTTTCTGGCCTGTTGTAAAGTTCACTTTATGAATTATTCACTTGACAACATGGGACTTAAAGACCGATTTTCGAATTTCGGATTTCTTAATAAACCACGCACGCGCGCATTAAAACTAACGATATTTGTACAATTTTTACATAAACATTTTATACAGTTAACGGCAATGTTAACTGCTTGCCAGCTTTTGGTCATTATCGTGTTTCATATATAGTTGATCCTTTGAGGTACATAAATTGCTTATTACGGGCCCTCAATAGCCGGCCATACACGTGCAGATTTTATGACGAATTTAGGACGGATTAAATCCGTAGGTCCTCAGTGAATCTGGTCCGCGGACTAGATCCTTTGTATTACCCACTAATGTAAAAATAAAAATCCTTTGATAAAAACGGATCGAATCTTTCAAGGGCCTTAGTTCATTCATGTATGGAGTCAAATTTCGGTTGTTTTCAAAGGATTTGATCCGCAGGAATAGATACACAGATCTTTTAGCAAGTCTTAAAAGACTACAGATTTTAATGTAATTAAGATAAAACGACCTTTTTTTTAAAATATTTTTTTTACGGTGAATACCAGAAATAGTAAAAATATGTTCAAAAAAAAAATTATTGCCGTAGCTGTATATAATTTTGTCTTGAGGCAAAAAAATTGATCAAAATGGGTTAAAAATTGAATTGCCAATAGAAATATATTTGGCCATATGACACTACTCCGTGAATTGAGTACCAACGAACCAAACGACTTGAAAAATTATTCGAGAATGTCAGCATCAGATTTTCATAATTTATTAGGTAAGTGATATTTACTGTAATTTTAAAATACAATTTATTTAAATAATTACCTAAATTGTGGTATTCCACATACCTCATCGAAATAATAATGATTTACAGATTATTATTAATTAAGATTTATTTTTATTTAAGATATACTTCGGGCACATATATATCTAAACAAGATACAGTAATGAGACAATCGATAAATTAGGTAAAAAAAAAACGAACGAATATTTGATAATAGTTTATAAGAAAAATAAGCGATGACGTGAGAACCCATTATCAACACTACACATTTTTTTTTATAGGATCCGGTCTTGTCAATTATAGTGGCCAACAAAAGATTTGATCGGTATATAGGACTTATTCCGTCGGATTTGTTTGTATACCAAAAGGATTCCATCCCTTGATGACCATATACAGGTATACACCAGCGGACTTGATCCTTCAAGGACCAAATCCGCCCGTGTACGGCCCGGCTAATAGATTCCTCGGGAGATATTTCCAACATATATAGAAGACATCTCGTTGAAATACGTCATAATTAGGGATTACAATCCCGGGATCCCGGGATCCCGATCATTTTTTAGCCCCGTTAATCCCGGGACCGGTAAATCACTAATCCCGGGATTTTCGGGATCGTCGAAAAATTTTTCATATCGTAATTTATTATATTATCGTATTTATCGATATTTATTATTGTAAAATAATTTCTTGATTAATAAAATACTGTATTCTACACTCAATATTTGTTTAGTATTTATTGAAGCAGAGCATTTTCTAAGGAGTAGCATGTAGGCAATTAACTATGAACGATATACTGACGACGTGTAGTGTCTATATTTAAAAACTGAGAATTATCCACTAATCTAATAGCGTAATCTTGGTCGTCGTGATGCTATTAACTCCGTGTTTGTAAGGATAAGATTATATTTTTTCATTATTATTATATGATTATGAGATTATATTGATGACAAATCGCGGTATACGTAAGAACAAATATTAGTATACGCTATTCGCCGATACGTTCAACACGTATAGCGTGCCGGTCACGATTCACGAGTATTTTTTTTATATTAATTTCAATTATAATAATTAAATATTTATTTGAATATTATATTGACCGTGTTAATACTTTTATCGTAAAATGTCGCGTGATAAAGTTTTTATTAAACACAAAAAAGACTCGGATACATCGTCGACGTGGAATCATTTCCTAATCGCTTTTTTACTATGATAATATAAATAATTAAATTTAAAAAAATTGCGCGTAATTCTTTTAAATATTTTCTTACTAAATTTCGGGATCCCGGGATCAATAGCTAAATATCCCGAAATCCCGGGATCGTAAAATAGGGCCGGGATCGTAATCCCTAGTCATAATATATTATAATATATTATATATAGGTACCTATATATATATATATAGGTATATATATATAGGTATATATATATATAGGTAACCTATACCTATACGCGCGTTATCTTTAATGACTTGACCGTTTAATGAGACGTCGGTATATATGTATATATATATATATGGTATATGGTCATGCTCCTGTAGAAAGTTCAAGTTACCAATGAAACGGTTTACGTGTGGACACGTATATACGTGTGTGTACTGGCCTGTATTATTATATGTAACGGACGAATAGATCCGGAGGTTTTACGGGTGAGTTACTGGAGAAGAGAGAACGCGCGATGTTCTCCGTGGAAGAAAAAAAAAAAAAAAAACAGAAGCCAGGTGGTATGGACAGCGCCAGTACCTACCGTGCTCTGCACCTGGCAAGACATTTCGTGTATATATACACATTATAATATACACTGAGCGTCATGTATAACTTATTACAAACGGGGAAATGACGCGCTTCCTCTGGCCCTATCTATCACTCCTCCCCTCCGCCGCCCTACCCCGAGGTCCTTGATACTATTCCAGGCTCCAATGATTTTGGACACTTCACGGACTACTATACCAAGGTCACCAAACTCGGTTTCGAGTCCCGATGATCAAGAGATCAGTTACAAATATTGTAAAAACAATAAAAACAAAAAAAATAAATAAATACAAAAACAATATTATCTATAGCAACGTTTTTTTTTTTTTTTTTTTTGCTATCCGCGCACAGTTGCATACAGCAGAGTATAGGTATATACATGTATATAGGTACGAGTAAATAATGTAATGTTAGAATATTGGATAAAATATTATTTTAATATAATCTTTATAGAATTAAATGAAATCATTACAATGATTCTGCAGTAGAGAAAACATAGGTATCCTATTTTCTCGAACCGTACATTTCTGTAATAAAAATATTTGTTGAAAAATTGCGTAACAAATTAATAAAAATCCAACCATTCGAATGGTTCAAAATTTAAATTATTTATAGTGTTTATAAAAAATATATATTTTATATTGATAATGATTTTTTTTTTTTGTGTTTTGTTTGACATTTTATCTATACGCATGACAAACTGTATAATCTATAGATATTATAACCAAAACTCTATAACAAAACCCGAAATTCTATAAAATAAAATAATAATAATAATAAATTGTTGTACCTTGAAAGTTTAAGTGAATTCATTTACCGTAGGTAGTTCAAACTTAAAACTGCACGCATGTTGATAGGCGTAAGAATATTTTAGTTATTATATATATATAGTTCTTAAAACGAAAGTCGGACATTAATTTTATGAAATAAATACAGTTCAAAACTCTATATGAAGCCCAAAAATGATGGACGGTTTTCCAATTTGTTCAACGATTACGAGTAGGTACCTATATAATCAAAATAAGTATTTCTCAAAACCAGCCTTAGTCATATTACCATAGTAGTATATACCTACCTATTTCTTAGAAAAGTATCAAATGTATCTACGTGAAATTTAACTTTAAAAATTATATTTAAATTTAAATAAATTATCGTTCTCGAATATTATTAAAGTTGAACAAATCAAACAATATTGTATTTACGAGTATGTAGGTATTACTCTGTCTATTATTTTTCTTGTTATTTTATTAAAATATATTTGTCAGAAAATAAAATAAAACCATTTATAAGGCACGGAAATCTTTTCGAGTTCCGCGAAAAAGGGAATTGTGTGTGTAATATTTCATATTCACTATGATAATATAATTTCGATGGTCAACCTTGAATTTTTTCTCTTGTAAACACTAACGAACCAATTCTGTGGACTATGGCAATCTTTTCTGCGTTGTATTGCCAAAATGTAAGTAACATTGGTAAGGTCTTGGATGTCTAGATTTAATGATATGCATTGTATTTTAACAACGATCCCCAATCAATCCCTTACGTAGTTACGTCCCGCTGAGAAATTACATTATTTTATTATTAAACATGATATTATGCAATACGCATACAATACTTCGGAGGGCAATGACATTTTTAAACAAATTTACAAGTTCTACATTTTTAATATCGAATATTTAATATAGCTATATATGTAATGAGTATTTGATTTAAATATTCAATAATGCCTTTTTAATTACGTACAATAAATAATTTATTATTATAATAACGTATTATCAGTGCTCGAATTGGAGGGGGACGCGGGGGGACTGAGTACCTCAACTAATTTTTCAGAAATTTTAGCGTACCTCTACTATTTTTAGAGAGAAGCAGAAGAAACTATGCTAAAATTGTGTAATAGTGTATAAGTGATGAGGACGCTCTTTTTTTAAAAGTAAATAGAGTCCCCCTACTTTTGTTTTGCCAATTCGAGCACTGCGTATTATACCTATATAATATGTATAGGTAATAATATAAATAGGGACCTTAATATTACAATAATTGAATAATAAGAAATGCAATCAATTAATACAATTCTTCTTCTCCTTCGCCTTCTCTCCCAATTATCAATTAATACAATAATATATATTAATTAGGTACAAAAGATTTTTAATTTAACCGTCTTTGCAAACTTGACGACTGATTTGCATATGGGGCTGGACAAGTTTGTAAACATTTTTATACGCATATTATTATAATATACTAATTAGGAGGCTATTTTTATTATAATGTAATACATTTGAAGTTTTGACCACATTTTACTCAATACATTTTCTACTCTCATTTAACTACTTGAGTCTGTCAAAACAGGACCTATCGGGTACCTATGGATAAAAATGCATATATACTCGTATATATAATATAGGTATATATAATTTTGAAATCACAAACTAGATTTAAAGAATTCTGTGTATACATTCTATATAATTAATAATAGTAAAAGTTATCTTTAAATATGTATGGTTAAACTATATTAGATGCGCCTACGTATGAATTCATAATACGAAATGTTTTATATTTATTTATTTTTTAATTCTAAAAAAAAGTTCAGTCAAAATAAAAATAAAAATGTAAAAATACAATTTTATTTTTTTTATTACATATTACATTTTTTTAATTTTTTTTAGGTTTCATTATCAGGTTACTATAAGTCAATCTACTGATGGACAAAAGATACATAGGTATCAATCACTACCAACTAGGTACTAGTCTAGGTTATGGTTATATGGTATACCTACGTATGTGTAAAATAACGGTGCATTTGCAATCCCCAACAATTTATAAATTGTTAATCATGTTTTAAACCATACCCATGCGACTAAAACATCATAGAACAATCATAAATTGTTTAATTATGAAAAACCATATTTTACCTAAATTTACATAAATAATGAGGTACACGTAATTGTATTTATTTCACGTAATTTTAAGTACCTATCTATATAATACTTTTGTCTCCGTTTCACAAGAGATTGCAAGTGTTTATAAACCAAAACTACTGGTATATCCCCAATACAACAACACCTACGATTGCTAAAAAGTAGATAAGTATATGAGGAATAACTGCATTCTCTCGTGAAATATAGACTAGAGCAGCTGTGCCTAATTATTTTTTTAAATCCTGGATCACATTCGTTATTTTTATACATAATATTTCGGGCCATAGGTACATAGGTACCATACTTTATTTTCATTGAAAAATACATATATTTTTTTCTTTTTTTGTACTTTGCGATAAGCACCTCGAAACAAGCTCAAATATAATATTATTAAATATTTCGAATTTTTATTAGAATCAAAATGTATTAATTGTATATATCTGCATATTGCATTATTGTATTTTGAGTTTAAAATTGAAAATTATTGTGAAATTTTTTATAAATAATAATAGAATAATACTAAATTGTAAAAGTAGATTTATATTTTTTAACTCGAATCTGGGTTATACACGTATAACCTACCTATTATGTCCTAATAAACTAAAAAGTAAATTTTAATAAATGATATATTTACTTACCTTTGCATGCTATTTTAATCCGAGAAGAGACATTTCCCCTTAATGGATGAATTCCCCGAATTAACAATAATGCTGAAATTTTGAAATGATTAAATAATTTTACTTCTCGTTGTGCTTGCATTAACTGGAATGGACATGAGATTTTGATAAGAATTTATAAAACATTGTTTAACAATAATAATTAGTAAATTGTGTAAATTTGTACTAAAAATATAAGTTGTAAATGATTTTTTGGTTTAAAATGTATGAAATATTGAAATGACAATATGTGTTTATTGAAATGATAAGAAATTCGTAATGATAAAATTATTATGTTTACAAATGGTAACTGGGAACTACTAGGGTAAAAAGAGATAAGATAACCTCACTGGAAAAAAAGCACGGTCCACAGTTAAAAAACTATTCTCCCGTGACAGCATAGATACGACCCATAGATGACTACATAAACTAGATAAGTACTTATATTATTTTACGTTTTAAAATTCAATAATTTCTTTATGTTGCGTTATACTCGTATGTAGACATAGATTCAAGAGGGTGTATTTTCACCCCTTGGTCTTAACGGGGAAGGCAATAGTGTTGGTTTTTATTTCCTAAAATATAGGTACATAATTTAAAAATGTTTAATTTAGTCATATTTTTAAAAATAAGTATTATCAAATGCCACGTAGTCATGACGACGTAGCCATTAGGATTTGTAAAAGAGGGCAGTTATATTATTAGAAAAGAGCCCTATTTTTGAAAACAAAAAAAAAGGAAGGTTAATCCATTTATAAATTGTAAACTTCCAATTCAAGCAACAATACAAAATTATTGGTCTATCATTTCATCAGTCCTTATTATTATTTTAAATTCGAAACCAAAAATAAGAAATATTATAGGTATTCGAAAAGTGATTCTAAACGAAATTCAGTATATTATTTTTCGATTAATAAGAATTTTCCATCATTTTTGGTAGTTTTCTTTTACACTTCAGAAAATTACTGGGGAAATCGAAGAAACTATAAGTATATAAAGTACCAACAAAGAAGAAATTTAATTAAAGAAAACTATATCAATACCTACCCAAAAACTCCTACCTATACTCATCTCTTCATTATACCTATATACATAAAAAAAAAAAGAAAACTACAATAGATATTTTTTTTATACATTTCTGGAAAAATTTTTTTCTTGATAGGGCCAATAGAAGGCCCACAATTATAAGGTCGGGCTATGCAAAAATTATCTTTTTTTTTTTGCTTATCACTTGAAATTTAGACCCAAAAATTTTTTTTCCCACTACAAAATAATGTGAAGACATTTTTTTTTTTTTACACATCTAAGAAAATAACTAATTTTTATTACATCCTACCTATTTTTTAAACTAATATATTGTATGCATAAAAATAATATATTATAAGTAATTTAAAATTATTTTTAATATTATTTTAAATTATATTTATTACAGAACTTGTAAATATAGTCTTAACATAGTAGGTACCTACTTAAATATAGTCAATATTGATATAAATAAATATTTATAACCGATCAGAAAACTCGTTTACATAAAGATATCCTCAATGATATTTTGGTTATAAGATCAATATCACTTTTTTTATTTAGTATGAATTTTTTTTTTTTCTGTAATATAAATATGTTTTTCATATTTATTAATTTTTTATACTTACGAACAAGGATTGATAACGTTATAGGAATAACGTTTCAAAACGTTATTTAGTGTTACGTTCCAGCTATAGAAATAGGGTAACAAAATAAAATATTGTTACGATCCAATATAAAATTATTTTTCGTAACGTTATAATTCGTAGCGTTCCAGAACGATATATGTAACGTTATCAATCCCTGCATAAAATCATTATTTATAGAATTTCTTAAACAGTTTTCAACTTAATTTATACGTGAGAATGTATATGCTGGAATGCCGCTGAAGGCACTGGAATAGTATTTACTATACTACACAATTTATACACATCTGAAATTCTGAAAACGATACTTCATACGTCTTCAGAAAACTATTTTTTAAATTAATCAATCCGTTATATAATTGATGTTATTCTATTTAATACACAATAATATTGTTTATTGTATTTTTGATAATTGGATTTCGTGATATTAAAATAAAATATTATAGACATTTTCAGGACGGGCCAGTGGACCGACCAGGGTGTTTTCAGGGTGGGCAATTGCGCCGCCACTGAGTATTTATCTGCTCATGTGTTCTATGCGAATAGCCTCCAGTGCTTTGTCTCATTTACCATGTCCATAGACATGGTAAATGCGGTATACCGCACTAATAGACCCCTCTTTTGTAAGTGACTTGTCCAGTGTCCTATAAATTTGGAATTAATTTCCATTAATATCCCAAATTCTAATAATTTTACCATAGATATTTGCCTTTTATTGAAGAATAATTAATTATTCAAATCAAGTAAAAATTAATCAAGTTATAGCACGTCAAGTTTTTAATTTTCGTGTTACGTTAGCAAAAAAAAAAAAAACAAAAGACAGATCGCAATTAACTCAATCAAATTTAATTTTAATGCAGAAAAATTAATTATTTTGAAATTATAAGTAAACTACACCTACATGGTATTCAAAAATATAATTTGAAATTGTACTTAAAACTCAACCAATAGGTATTGCCATTTTAGTTTATTTTTTTAGATTATCAGGAAAAAGTTCGCATTAAAATTTAATTAATTTATAGACAAATGAAATAGGTTTTTGTATTTTGCTATAATACATACCGACATATAAAGAAAATCAAAAACTTAACCGGTTCTAACTAACTTGATCAATTTTTACTCAATTCGAGTAAAAATTCGTGTATACAAATGTTTGTTTACCTCTTTATTGTGCCATTTTTATTGGAAATCCCCCTCCTTTAAAGGTACCTATGTAAAAATTCTAAACCGTAACCGATAGAATAGCTATATAGTTAGGTGGGTAGGTACCTTTATACTTATTAGTTCTTTAAAATTTGAATAGAAGTATCCTGCAGTATGTAATAAAAACGATAATATTATTAGGTACTTACTTATTGTACTTATATACCATAGATATACATCAATATCTGCGTTATATACTTAATAAATTTATTAGGTAATGAAGAAGTGTCGGAAATAATTAACAAAAACATTCGAAAATAAAATTATTTTAATGTTTCTTTTATTTTGTGGTCTCTATAGGTACTTCTCTATATGAGTGTAGTATTGTATTATAATTAGATCTTCATAAACTATTAAAATAATAATAAATTTAAATAATATACTGTAAAAATAAAATTAAGAACAATTTGTATTTTTACATGTAATAATATAAGACAATTTATTTTTTAAGTTACAGTCTCTTTGGAATATTTTTAACTACCTGATAAATATTAATTGTTAGTATAATATCTAAGGTTGGCAACAACAGCTTATCATTATTATCAAATATCAAGTAACTCCATTGAACGCCATGTTTATACTTCGTAGTTTTTGTTTTTACTCTATACAATGTTTACATTTTAATTTTTAACCATTTTTTAGCTTTACAAATTATAAATGCTGTATTTTTCTATTTTACAAATTCAAATCTATATAATATAATGTGAAATCTAAATTTTACATTCTTATTTATCCCTTTTTATTATAATAGATAGGTATTTTGCAAAAGAATTACTTTTAGCAATTATTTGCTGTACCTAATAAATTTAACAGTTCCCAGACATACCTACAAAATGAATCTTTCTGTTAACCAACTGTCTACTCTTATGAGGTATGAGTTAATAGAAAAATAAAAGTTTCTATATTAAGGAAATTGTTTTTTTAAGTTTCTATATTAAGAAAATTGTTTTTTTTTCTAGCATTCTCAGTGAAGAAACGGTTGAAAATCAGACGCTTGAGTATCTTGTTTCACAACTACATCAATATTTCAAACGAGAAGATAATTTCAAAGGTAAATTAATTATTTAATTATACGGTACTTGTTTATTATTGTGACTACTGATTACTCGTACTAGTATACTACCAACTACTGTTTGTGAATATTTAGAATAAATAATAATCTACATACATTAGATTACACACTAAAATATAGTGGATTGCATGGAAAGACCTACTCAAAATGATATTGAATTATGAATTTATAAAAATGAACAATACACACATAGGTATAACTCTTTCGGTTCATCGTCCACTGTCTGACATCACATGTTAGAGGTCAGAAAAACTTATGCATATAAGAATACAAGTTTGAAGCTGCACGTCTACCTCCTCCACGGATTTCGCCAGTCTAGAAAATTATACACAACTACTGAATAGAGGCAACGAGACTTGAATATATACTACAAACATATTGTCAAACCTCTGAAATTTGAAAAGCTTAATGGTCGAAAGTAGTCAAGATGAACCGCGTGGATTATACCTATACTTTGAATTGTACACAATACTTCCCAAAATAAATGTCATAATGACTAATAGCCAATACAATAGGTAATGTAATACAAAACTTTGTAGGTATTAAGAATATTTTTAAAAATATTTAATATTTAATTTAAGAAAAATTTAACTCAAAAATTATCGAATATAAGTAACATATTATAATGAAATAATGGTATTTGTTTATTATCACAATATCTTTTAATATGTAACTTAATAGGTACCTATATATTATTATTATTGCTACTAAGTGACAGTTTTGAAGGGGGCGATCGTCCCCCCCCCCTTGGGCCTTGATTAATACATTTTTTAATTATCGTCCATGTATAATTTCTATTCTTCCATAAATATTTTCTATAAATCATAAATACAAAATTATCTCCTCTATTTAAAAACATCCTAATGGTTCAACAACATGGTTTTCATCCTAACAAATCTGCATTAACAAATTTAATGTTTTTTAAACATTACATTTTATATTCATTTTCCATAGACGTACAAACTGACATCGTATACGCTGATTTTGAAAAGGCATTTGATAGAATCTATCATAATTTAATAATTATCAAACTCAAGAAAATTGACTTTATTGACCCTTTATTATCGTGGCTTTTTTTTTTAATTTGTTAAAATTAAAAACTATTTTTCGAAGGTACAAACATTATTTCTGATGTTCCTCGAGGTGACTACTTTTCCCTTATTTTATTTTTATTATTCATTAATGATACCCTTTATTCATTTAATTATTCTAATATTTCATTATTTTCAGATGACGCTAAAATTTTTAAATCTAAAAAATCATTAACTGATGCCAAACAGCTTCATGCTGATATTAGTTTTCATACTTGGTGTAATTTTAATGGTATATCATTCACTATAGATAAATATCAGAATATTTCTGTAAAAAAAAAACCCCCTCTAAATTATAATTATCATACTACTGACATTATTCTACTTTGTGAATCTTTGGTTAAAGATCTTTATATTGTTATATTGTAGAGGGATAAAACTTATGAGACTATAGTATAAAGATTTGGGAAAAGATAATCAAAGGTGGGCAAGTTAATGGAAAAAATTAACTTAGAAGTTAAGTTAAGTTAGCCTAAATGCCTTCAGTTAAAAGTTAACATTGAAAAAATATTAACTTAACTCAGTTAAAAATAAGTTAATTTTTTTTTTTCATTTAACATTTATGTCTTAAATTTCAAAACTTTTTTTTAAATTATTCAAATATTTAAAAATAAAATTTCCACTATTTACCTTTTTTAATATTAGGTACTAGTTACAAGTTTGTAGGTACTATTATACAATTTCTTGTCTTTTACATGTTAACTTAACTAAATGATTATAAAAATTAACGATTAAAAATTCAGTTATGCCAATGATAATTTAATCTAGTTAAGTTAATTAGTTAATAAACAAATTAATTAACTAGTTGAGTTAAAAGTTAAACAAAAATTAACTTTTTAACTAGTTAATGCCCACCATTGAATATAATAGATAAAAGGGTAAAAAGAGAGACAATTATTACTAGAAATCAGTTTGGATTTATGCCATGCCTGCGAGGTCAACAATGGAGCCAATATTTTGTGTATAACAAATTGTAGTAAATTACAGAGAAAGAAGAAGGTAATTGTGTATGGTATTTATTGATCTAAAGAAGGCTTATGATAGGGTTTCTAGGGAGATCTTATAGTGGGCATTAATGAAGAAAGAATTACCAAAGGTATATGTGAATATTATTGAAGATATGTATGAAAGGGCGAGTATAAGAGTAAGCAGTCCGTGTAAAGAAACTGAGGTTTTAGGGTCATAGTGAGAGTGCATCAGGGTTTGGTTTTGAGTCCATATTTATTTTCCCTAGTAATGGGTGAAATAACAAAGTATATACGGGATGAGGTATCATGGTACATGCTGTTTGCAGATTATATAGTACTGATAGGAGAGAGTCCTGAGGAAGTGAATAAGATACTTGAAGAGTTGAGCGAAGCTCTTGAATGTAAAGGACTAAGGAATTGTATAGATAAAACAGAATATATAGAGTATGATTTTTATGAAAGGGAACACAGAAGGAATAGGAAAAGACTAGAAATAAAATTGAATGGGAGAGGTTGAGAGGTTCAATTATTTAGAGTATATTGTACAGAAAGATTGGGGTTTCAAAGAGGATATGAAACACAAAATTAAGTATAGATGAGTAAAATTAAGAGAAGTGTCAGATGTTTTGTTTGGCAAAAGAATCCCTATTAGGTTAAAAGGTAAATTGTATAAGACAGTAGTGAGGCATGTATGGAACAGAGTGTTGGACAGTAGATAGGAAGATAAAACAGATGAGTGTAGCAGAGATGGTTGGAATTAAGATGAATGTGTGAAGTGACTAGAGAGAACAAAATGTATAAGAGGTAGTATAGGAGAAACTTCGATAATGGACAAAATTAATAGAGATAACTAGGTTTTAAGGAAGGAAGAGACAAAATCAGTAAGAGTAGTAAAGGGCCGAATATATGTGGAAGGAAAGAAGAAAAATATAGGTGGGGGGATGTAATAGAGAACTGTTTCAAGTGAATGTGTATAAGAAGGGAGGATGCAGAAAATCGAGTTCTGTGGAATTTTGGGGCAAGTGTGGTCGATCCCAAATAGTTGGAAGAGTGGGCCCTGAAAAAGAAAAAACTTTTTTTTGCAAATATTTGTATAATATTGTCTATATGTATTAATATTGATATCTCTATGCATATGCAAAAGCGCTACACCACCAAGTCTTTTTTTAAACAAAAGGTCAAGTAAGGTAACTTGCCTATACCTATTATTGACTTGTATTTATATAAAACAACTGTTTACTTAAAATATAACAAGAATAAGAAGACATATGTTTGAATGGACTCTCAAATAAGAGAAAAAATATATTTTATGTCATGCCAATAATATCCCCCCCCCCCTGCAATTGTGTCAAAACCACTACTGTTGTTACTCTTTATTCTTGTCGAATACTCATAAATGAGAAGTTTAAAATTTGTGGTAATCTGTAATCACTAATCGACATAATGAACAAGTACAAAGTAGGTACTCAACTTGATATAGGCAATATTATAATGAGTTTATTATTATGAATTCAATTCATACAAAAAAAAAATTATATTACCTAAATAATAAAAGCACAATATCTGTAAAAATTTAATTTTTTGCTCTTCCTAAAAATTTGACAAGTATCATTTACCATATTGCCTTCTAACCATCAATATTTGTAGTTAGGTAATAACATATAGTATATGCAATGTATAGTATAAAATTATTCCAAACTAGTTTTCTATTCTGTTAATTACCAATATGAAGAATATACATATTTAGCACATAAAATATTTTAGATAACTGTTTAGGGGCCTCGCGACTGTTTTATGTAAAAACGACTATTTCTAATTCTATCAGACTAACAATGTTTACTCCGATATTAATTTTTAAGACATTTTCGTATTCTATTTAACTTGCTCCAGATATCATACCACGGATACATATATCAATATATAATATTATATACATACAATAATATTGTATATATAATAAATTATAAAATGTAATTTTTTTTCCAAAATAACTGGTTATAATTATGAAAATTAATGAAATTACTCATGAATAAATGTAATTTTGTTATAGTAAAGTAATTTCATTACAGTAACAAGTCATTTCAATAACTTTACTGCCCAAGACTGCTAATTATACTTATTTTGAAAATAATTTAATATTTTCTATACATTTTGTTCTAATATAAAAATATCCATAAGCCAATTTGTGGACCACAGACCAGTTTTGAGCTTCACAGACTATAATGTAATATAATAAAATATAATTTAATAATCATAAAATGTCATGTACCTACTTAGTACATACATAATAATATAGTCCTTTTCATTAAATTTACATTTTATTCTAATTTCAATATTTTTCTTTACTGTAATTATTGATTTTATCATATGATGCACAGATAATTCACATTAGAAACTTCGGCCGATATAATAAGAGTAAATAATACATGTCAATAATATTAGTATAGAGGACTCATCGCCAATGATAACTGTAAACAAATTCACTGAAGAGATAGGCTATATGTTATATACAGATTTATAAATCATGAATTTGTATACAATCAATTTTTATCATTTTTAATATAATTTTATTTTATATTCATAAAAAGCAAAAATTACTCTAATGAACAACTTTTCTCTGAATTATGCGAAATTGTTCAAATATTCATTTTTATGCAAAATCAATTTTTTTCTACAGATTTTTTACTTCCATCAAACAGTATACACTTAGTAAAAATATATAAATGCATACAAATCTGGATTCTAATAATTATAAATATTAATTTAATGTACATTTCAACACTGTTTGAAGTTTAACTCAATATTCATTTATAAAATAAAATAATCTTATATGTTAATACATTATAGTTGGATGTTCTTTGCTCATGCTGATTCAACATTCTGATTTCTTGCTCAATCAAACACAAAAATTTGCTGCAATAATATTATGTTATGAACTATACCGAAATGAACCAATAGCAACCAATCCTCTGGCGCCTATTTTTATGCATCTTTTGGTAAGATAGTTTTTTTTTTTTAATTGCAATAAATTGTGGTAATAAAAATAATAATAAATTATATTTTATTTGCAGCATAAAAAAGTTGGCAAAAATGAATATGTTGGTGATTTGCCTGTTTTAACAATGCCTGTAAAAATATTCCTCTCTAATTTAATTATGTCTCAAAATTCTAAAGAATTATTGCGAAAATCTGCTAAACAAGTATTAACAGCACGCAGCGATCCCAGCAAACCTGTTGTTAATACAGCAACAATTCTCAATACAATCAAAGATCGTAGAAAGAATCTTCCTCGGACAGCAAAAAGTTCACTGCCAGTTATTATACCTGATCCTCAAAAAACTGAGTATGGTGTTTAAAAATAATAATAAAAAAAAAATGATTGCAGATTTAATTACAATTTTGATGTTACAGAACTAAGGAAGGAGCAAAACAAGTTTTAGAAATGCTTATTAGTGGACCTAAATCTTATGTGTCGCATAATTTTAAACCAGAAATGATGAGGCTGGTACCACCATTGTATGTCTGCCAAGAAGAAGTAAGGATTAATTAACAAAAATTGTTTTTATTATTACTATAATTTAATATCACCTTAGATGGTTTGGTTGAATTTAACTAACCGATCAATTCACAAGATCTTGTATGATAAAACGATGTGTGTTTCTACTAGTGCTGCTACTGAAGCACGGGAACTTATGACTAAAGCACTTAAAGCTCCATTAACTTTACAGCAACAACAGCATCTTTTGGCTGAACTTGGAAATGATCCAAAATTAGTTTATCATATAGGTCTAACACCATGTAAAGTAAGCTAAGTTATTTACTATTTTTATACTAATAATTAATAACAATCTTGTTTTATTATTTTTTAGTTACCAGACTTGGTTGAAAGTAATCCTTTGATAGCTATTGAAGTGTTACTAAAACTAATGCAGTCCCATTCTATAACTGATTACTTCTCTGTTCTAGTCAATATGGAAATGTCTTTACATTCAATGGAAGTGGTTAATAGGTAAAGCAATTTTTTATTTTATTTTTATTAATTAATCAATAATGTAATGTGTATTTTTTATTAGATTAACTACTACTGTTGAACTACCAACTGAATTTGTGCATTTATACATATCCAACTGTATCGTAGCCTGTGAAACCATTAAAGATCAATATATGCAAAATAGACTTGTTCGTTTAGTGTGTGTTTTCTTACAATCTCTCATTAGAAACAAAATAATTAATGTACAGGTAAAATATTTTTTAAAACTTGATTTTAATATGATGTTTACTTGTATTATTTATTTATTTTTCTGGTAGGAGTAGAATAAAAATTTTGGAATACAGAACTTATTTGATAGCAAATTCATTCTAGAATGTACTTTCAAACCAATTGGGCAATTTATGTTTCTCGACTGATACATTTCTTTTCAATTTCTAATTTTTTTAATTGCCTTTTAATACATTCCTATTCTTTTTTAATATGAACCAATATATTTTTGTTTTTAATTGTTTGAACACTTTAGTTTGTGAAACTATACAAATGGAAAAATAACAATTAAAGTTATGTTGGCTTAGTTACTATATATTACTGAAATAATATATAAGTATTTT
This sequence comes from Pemphigus obesinymphae, assembly GCA_025469235.1. NCBI lineage: Eukaryota > Metazoa > Arthropoda > Insecta > Hemiptera > Aphididae > Pemphigus > Pemphigus obesinymphae. The sequence goes on from JAIPRL010000707.1 coordinate 108,968, forward strand.
GTTTGTTGACATCGTAAAATGTTCAATTTTTTATATATGTATATTATGTATACTCTATTTGATACAAGTTTACAAAGTCGACTGACAAAAATCAATTGTATTTGCACATCCCCTCTTGTTAATTTTCCTGATGATTGACCATTAGATTTAATAAGGTGTATACATAAAGAGCTGTATTTACACATTGTATTCACAACATTCCACGTGTGGAAACTGTGCGAGTCTTGTCAAGAGATAAGGTGTATATTTTTATAATTACTTTATATACTCAGCAGCAGCCACTTTTAATCACAGAGCATATAGTTTTTAGCAGGGGTTCCGACTATTAACGTGGCTCATTATATGTATGCAAAATTGGGTATAATTAAACTGAATAGTCTAGTAATAGTTATCTATATTATATCAAGATCTGCTCAAAATAACTTTATTGAAAGAAATGATTTATTATTACTTTCAAATTCAATACATCCATAACCAGTATCCTATCTAATGTGCATAGTGCTTCCACTCCGACTTGGTTTTTACAATATTAGTATAAAATTGAAATTTCTAATATTTAGGTACATTTTTCATATGCCTATTAATTATTTTTACCTGTTACAGGAATTATTTATTGAAGTTCAAGCGTTTTGTATTGATTTTATTCAAATACGAGAAGCATCTGCTCTGTTTCGTCTCCTGAAACAGTTAGAAACAGGAGATACATGCAGTATTGGTAATATAGCTGCTGCTGCTGGTATTACACCTAGTACAATTGCTGCTGCAAAAGATAAAGATAAAGAAAAAATTGTACCAAAAGAAAAATAATGTTATTATGTCTTTAATTTATATTAGACAATACCTTATAATATAAAATAAGACATACTAAAATTACTATTGAGTTTTACATTTTAAGATTAGTGAGACTGTAAATTGGAAATATCAGTGTAATTATTTATGTTAAATTGTTTTATATTTATACTTATTTTAGGTCAAAAAATACTTACAAATTTTTTCATATTAAAAATAAACAGTTATATGATTAAATTATATTATTTATTGTATTTTATAATTTAAAAAGATTATTGATTAATATTACAAAATTTTTTCATAAATAAATTAAGTTAAATTACATATGTTTATTCTATTCTTACTTTTAATGTAACTGGAATGGTATTTGAGTACTTTTGCTTTTCAAGTATACCTAATTGATTTATAATTCTGTAACATCTTTAAAAAATGTGTTGTTTAGGAAATTATTTTTTAAATTAATTAGTGGTGCCAAATTGCCATAAAAACCCCATGTGAACTGTTTACACCTGGGTGTACCTTATAATACTACATGGGTACATATGATTCTATTATTTAATTAATAATAAATAATCATAACTGTACTAATATTAGAAAAAGATATTAAGTCACAAATTGTGAAAAATTAGTTATTTATAGAAAAAAATATATCTATTTTGTGTGGAATAAGTTAAGTTAACTCACTTAATATATATGTTATTTCAATATTCGTTTTAGAATAAGATGATTTTTCCGTTTCTCATGCATTTTAAGTTCTCATATACAATGACTTACAATCTTAAAATGCTTGCATTTTCAGTTAGTTTATTTTTACTCTACTAAAAAGTTCTGAAACATTGACTTAAAGCCTTTTTCACTTGCACCCACTAATTTTAAACATTATATACTGCAAGTATAGCATTTATTTTCTTAAATTATATGTATGAATTAAGAAAATAGATTCATAATCTAATTATATTTTGAAGAAATTTCATGTGAAAATGTTGTAGATAACTTACACCATCATTAAAAAGTGTTCATTTTTTCTAATCGCATATTGGTTAACTAATTCTAATTGATAAATTTAAATATAATAATTTAGTTGTTTTTTTTCCTCCATTCAAGGTTCAACAGGTAGGCTACTTGGGTTCATATTTGCTTAAAGATAAATATTCCATTAATATCCTTTGTAGACTAATAAGTTTAAGGAAAATATATATGCTGAAATCATCTAACCCACTAAGTACTTATAATTTTTATATATACAATAATTATAACCTGTTAGAACTTGTAAGAAATCAATGAAATTTATATTATAAATAGTTAGTAAAATTATAATATTTAGTTTTATTTTATAAACTGTAATAAATAATAAAATATTATATTATTATAATTTTAATGTTCGAAACTATAGAATATTAAAAATAATATAATATTGTTTCTAACCAATCCTCTAAAGATTTCAAACATTTTATTAATTAACATTGAATGTTATGATTACACATAGGTATTAGTTTCATGATTATTTTATATTTTATACAATAATATAATATAGAATAAGTGCATTCATTTTAATTAATATATATAATTTGTTGTTATATATTTAAATTAGGCAATATTTTTCAAATTATTTTTACTAATAAAATCAATTTTATATAATTTTATTTAGATAGGTACACAAATATATTTTAATGAACAAAATGTATTACACTTCATAATATAAGTCACATGTATATATTATATCTATATTGTCAACCGACTAGGTACTTGATATAGGTACTTCTACATTCTTTCACATGCAATTTTGTTTTAACTCAATAAAAAGACTGTTTAAAATATAAATGTCTAAAAAGTAAAAATATATAATATTCATTTGAGTTTTTGTAAAGCCTTGTATACCTACTTTCTGGTTAATTATTGTAAATTTATAAAATAATTACTGCACATTGCTAATTGAATTTAAAAACGACTCTGAAATTTCTCTAGATGGTAGACATTGTCCAAAAGCCTCAAGCAATAATGATTGTTTGTTAACAGATGAAGAAAAGTCTTCAAATGAAAGTTTTGTATCATTATCACAATCCATTTTGCGTAGTACAATATCCACAAGTTCTCGTACGCCTTCATCAGGATCCTCATCTTGTGGATGTTTCACTAAACAATTTCTGTAATATTAAAATCAAATTGTAATATAAAAACTTCAATACTACAATATAATTTGTAAACCTTAACAAACTAAAAATTTCTTCTTTTGTTATAAAACCATCGTTGTTGAGATCATAAATGGTAAATGTATATTTAATTCGTTCTTCCTGAGTACCTTTCAGCAACACTGATAATCCTATTATCCATTCATCTTCATGTATGACCCCATCATTACGTTGGTCAAAAAAACAAAATATGCGATCAGTCAAAACCTCCTCTGTTGTAATTCCAAATTCATTCTGTAATAACTCTCTGAACATTAACCGATCAAAACCCTAAAAAAACACAATAGTAATCAGCTTTAAAAATAATGTAGTTTGTATCATATAGATATTCTTTTTAATGTTTTAAATACCTACCTGTGTTGGAATAGAAATTAAAACTGCCGAACTCATTGCCGCTACAGATGATGTTGATTCAGCACCATAAATAGCTACAAGTTTTTTAAATATTTTGCACAATCCCACAATTTCTTTTCTAAATATTGATAAAAACAAATTTCAAAATATGTGATATCTATTATAGAACTATTAAGGATTTTTTTGTATTTAGTTGAAGTTTTTACTTATCATCATAATCCCTATATTGGGTAAGTGGGTAGGTAAAGGTATAGGAGGTAGGTATTTATCTCTACCATTTTTATAAAGTTATACCTAGGTAATTCAGTATAAGTAAATTATTAATAGGAAAAATAAAAAACAATTAATATAAGTTATTACTTGGTGAATCTTGTTTGTTTGAATAAATTCTCCACAAAATTCGGGGAGATTACGGATTTAACTTTTGTCATTGATTTTTTCGAACGAAGTACATCAGACGACTGATTGCGTTTTGTATTCACCACTTTTACTGAAGGCCATTGTTTAGACCCTCTTGAAGCTTTAGTTCCTGATTTCCTAATAATTAATTAATATTTTAATTATTACACGTAGATATCTAAATAAAATACATGCATTTATTGTATGGCTGTATGGGTATCCGTATAGCTAATATAATTTATGTTTCTGTTACATCAGGCAAAAGGATCATTTCACATGAAAGTTGAAACCAACGATGTACAAATGTATAATAGGTACCTACCTATTTGTCATAATAATATTTATTTAAAAATATCGAATTATTCAAAAAAAAAAATCGAGAAGTTAGAAAACATTTTAATAATGATACACCGACGATATTCAGTGGTAAAAATATGTTTATATAATATCAAATCGATTGAGGATAATATATTAAAAAATCTAAATGAGGTTCACTTCAAAATGTTATTCTTTATTGATTTGATAATGTAGTTTTGCATAAATATGTTATTTTCAACAGATAGGTGTCGTGATTACTCGATAATTAAAAATGGTACTGAGACGGGACTAATTTTAAATTACTTTTAAAATATAAATTTAAATTGTTATATTTTTATAATTCTAACCGTCTTAAAAATTGCCTACATATAATCCCTTAAAAATGAGTGTTTACCGCATAGAGTATTACTATTGATTTTATAATATTATAAGATCAATGGTACCTATTATACTTATTTTATTTAGTCATCTTGAAAATAACTGAATTTATCAATAGCAGTTTTTTATTATTATAAATTTTGAATTTATTTATTTATTATAATAATCTATATAAATAGGTATATGACATTAGATGTTATAATAATAGAGGTATAGACATATAGGTAGTCATCAATATTCAATTAATAGATAGATACCTACCAAAGTATAACCATTAATTTTGCAATAAAATTAACTTAACAACTACCTACTATATGTACCTATATAGGTAGTCTATACCGACGTCCTAATAAAAATATTATACAAAATATAAATAACAAATATGAAGTAAATCATAGTAATATGAATACCTGTAAATTTACGAAATCTTAGTCGCCAAGCATTTTATTTTATATAAAGTTTTTAGTACTTTTTTCATTTATCTGCATTTGGGTAATCGTCAGAAAAACTTATTTACATTTAATCTACTCATAGCACACAAAGTCAAAAATTAATAAATTACACATACAAGTTACCACTACATTATGGACACAATAATATTATAATGGTATCTATACTATATAGGCTATGACACAGAATATGTTATTCTCAATTTTGTACTTGTACGACTACCAGCATTGATTATAATATAATATATGCTATCCATAATCAATGGTACCAGACACATATTCACGAAAAAAAATTGGAGGTCACCAAAAATATACAACTATTTATAGTATACCAATGGGAATACCAATTTTTTTAGAAAGCTATATAGGTACCTACTTAAGAATACTATACTACATTGTATTAAAAAAAATATTCGAAAGGGAGGTGGAACCCCTCCTGTATACGACGTGCCTGTGTAAAATTGTAAATAAATGTAGAAATTTGCAATACCTACTTTAGAAATAATTTCAAACATTATTAATTATTATTATTATTATTATTTTTAAATCGTTATATTTTCATTCTTCCTCAAGTTGCTTGTACAACACCCACTGAACTAAAAGTTAGTCCAGTACTCCAGTGATAAAACCCAAGTGTATGACGTTCTAAGTTCAGATGTAAATTGTGTAATTAATTAGGTACCTACCTAATAATTATATTTATAACTTATATGGGTAATACATGTAAATAGTGTGGGTACCTACCTACATTGATTATAAATTATAAATGCTGGTACTTACCTAACTATAATAATCATTAGTATAAAATATAATTAGTAATAATAATATTAGTACCTAATATATCGTTATTTGCAGTATCTTCCTATTTGACTATATATATATATATATATACGGTAGGTATACCTACTTACTTTTATGTAAGATAAGATGTACTTAGATATATTATATTTTGACAAGTTACAACAAACAATTATTATATTGCTTATAATAAAATAATATACTTGGGTATGTAAAAATTGATTTCACTGAAATACCCGTAAATTAATAATAATATGATAGGTACATATTACACTGGGGGTCTACAAAAAAATATGAAATATACTAGTAGCCAGCAGGTATTGTTCTTTAAAGTTTAAACTATATCATGAACTATCGCATAGGTATCTACGTTTTATTCAATTCATTTTTGTTATATACTAAAAACACGCTATTTTTTGGCATCTACACTGTAAATATTATAGAAATATATGCATAATAAACCACACATCACGCAATAATGTAAAAAAAAAAAAAAACATACAAAATATTTTTTTATACTTTCTATGTAATATCTATACACAATAACATAATAAATATTTATATATATATATATATATATATACGACATACTTACAAGTTTGACTTTTTTATCATTGCTTTTTGAGTTACGGCATCCATGTTTTGTATGAAGTAAAACGTAAAAGTACAATATTGTAATCATACACGTACTATTGATCAAACATTTATTTCTATAATATTATATATATATTACTAATATTAAGTAAATAGGTATTTACTACACGGGACATAACATATATTTTCCTGCACCTAACCAACTTTAATATATATATATTTCTGTAATTTAAATGACAAAATACCTATAGGTACATACTAATTTTAATATTTATAAATTATTGCAACTTAAATAACTACATGTTCATTGTTCAGCATATTTTCTACCTGTATATACTATTACATATGGTTATACACTTATAGATATATAGGATACTATATAGTTATTGTTTAATGTAATTTATTTTACTGCAAAACTGCAAAAATATTTTAATCCATTAGAGAAGAGCAGGTATTGTATGGGTAAAAATGTAAAATTATTGAAAATATTATGTTATATAGGTACATAATAATATATATGGGCAACCTATACACTGTGAATACTAAACGTGGAAAATTAGGATATTATTCAATAATCCACTTTATATTTAGTAGATTGACCGATTGGGAAATAAAGTTTAAAACATTATCAACAGGCCATAGACGGCAACTTAACGTCGTTTTGTTATTTGTATTGCCTACTTGTAATATTTTCAGGCGTTTTTTTTTTTTCTAGTTGTAACATAAAGTTGATGTTCTTATTTTCGTTATAGGTGGCTGTAAGCATTATAACACGGCGTTATTTTAAAATATTTCACGTAATAATATATAAATAATTATTATTATTTATCCAATACCGTAATTTCATGTGTTTTGCGTACTCTTTTGGGATACTATGCGAAAAAGCTAAATGGAATTTGGACTGCATTCTCTGGACAACCATTTTAATTTTTCATATTTCCATATCGCAGTTTTATATATAGACGGGTTTGTACAATTATTATATTCTTTATTGAGTATATTGTGTACTATATTACTTTTTTTGTCGTAGTCGACGACTAATGTGTTTACGATAATGTTTATTGTTTGGAAAACAAATTAACACCAGTGCTCCAGAGCACTGCTGTACACTATGGCATACCGATTCGGGAGTGTATACTAATATTATAGCAGTGCTTGGAAAGTTCCTTTTAAAAAGGAATTAATTCACGTTCATGTTCCCTTTGTTAAAAAGGAACTAAATCCTTTTTAGTTCCAGGCTTGAAGAAAGGAACTAGTTCCTATCATTGTTCCTAAATAAGGAACATTTTTCGTTCCTCAATAATTTTAAAATTTTATCAATATAATTTATTATACTAAAATTCATTTTATAGCCATTTTAAGACTTTTTACGAGATTGTATATATTACTTACCTACGTCAATATTGTGTATAGTGGGAGGTACTACTCTTATGCCAATAACCTAAAATATTACTTCCAAATGTTTTTGTAATTTTTTTTAAAAATAAATGAACGAAAAAAATCGTTCATGTTCCTCTAAAAAGTGAACGAAATTCCAATACATTCTTAAACATGAAAAAGGAACTACGTTCCCGATAAGTTCCTAAAAATGGAACGCGTTCAAAGGAACGAGTTCCTTTGAACGCGTTCCTTCCAAGCACTGTATTATAGTATGTATTATAAGTGCATATTTATAACAATAAAGTTATTACTTTATAGCTAATTAAGAATGGCCTTATTTACTATACGTACCATAAATATATTACTTTATGCATAATACTGTTTTCTTTAAGACAAAGAAATTCGTCTTAACCCAACATAAATGTTAAGTAGGTGTACTTCGAAACAGTGGCGTCATTTGGGGGGGGGGAGGGCAGGGTGGGCTTTTGCCCCCCCCCTCCCTTGTTGACAGCGGGCCGGTGTCCGGCCGAATAGGGGCCGGTCGCCGATGTCCGGCTATTTATGCCGACATGATTCGTGCTAAAAGTACCTAAATAATTATAGCGTATGCCGAATAGTAATATAAGTAATAACTAATACCACGGCGTGCGTTCGATGTACTTGTAAAATAAATAATAATATTAAAATTGATCTATAGATGCTACCAATAGTATGGTTAAAACTTATATAATAGGAACCTATTTATGGTCTATATTATATATTATTATATATATTATTTTACATATTATTGATTTCCACAGATATCGGTATAATATCGAGAAAACAAATTAAATCCCGAGCGGCCGAGATGAGCGATGTTTACACCGTGATGCGGGTACCTACGCGTCTTCCCGTACCTACTATAGTACTATATTTACTTTTACCACAGAACCGTCTATATTTTATTTGATATATTCTTTGGTGATGGTTTCCATATACATAAATATATTTCCGTATGGGTATTAGCATTGATTATAAATTAGCAATTTATAATCAACGGTATTAGATATATATATATCTATTCTATATTTCTATGGTTTCAAATTTCCATTTTCCAAGTTTATTGTTCAACGGTTGACATATGGCATAAACAAATTAATGTGCCTAGCCGTTGTTTGATGTTTTAATGTTTTGCGTTCGTTTTATGTTTATATGTTTTAAGAATTAAGTGCAAAAATGAAAAAAGCCAAAGGTGG